>JAOBRG010336905.1:0-14995 GCA_027574985.1 Umimayanthus nakama | reverse complement strand
TTCTCTCGTGCTCTCCCAACTTCCCGCGTGCATCCATAACTCGATAGACGCACGCCAAGCATGGACCATTTCTTAAACAGACTTTTAACTTTGATTACCTAGCAGCTTTTTGCTGCCTGGATTTTGAAATGTTAAAAGCTCACGACCCGTGCTAACAATGAGCATTTAGACTTTGTTTAGATACCCGTTATTTTACTTGTTAAGCAAAGGAAAACTAAAACATGCATTTATAGGTGGCCAAATTAAAATAAGTTAAATAAGAGCTTGAAGATCAAAACTGAACAAGAAACTGAAAACGAGGGACGGTTGCAAAAAAAATAACGAAAAATAATAAAAACAAACTGAAAACAACTAAACACAAAGTCAGTTACGTCCCTCTATGCAGCCAACCACACGCAAACCAGTGTAGTGTGTGGAAAGTACCACAACAGCATCTACGAGAGATGAGTCCAAGTTACTAGAACATAGATCAAACAAATGAAAACGTACTCTGGCCTCATTTCCTGCAGACATGACGAGGAAAGATATTCCCTCCAACAAACACAATTCAAAATACCAAAGAGATTGACTGAGCACAAAAACTAAGTCAGTGACGGTTACACATGCTGTAGCAGTACAAAACAAGAAATTTAAGTGTAGAAATTGTCGGTCTTGCATGATAGGCCCTCACTTTGGCAGGTAGGCAAAATATTAAAAAAATGGAATATAAGGTTTTGATACACATTTGTAAGTTATTGTAGTTGATGGTGACCAAATAAACACAACTTAAGAACAGCAAAGACACTGATACAAAAAAAGCAAGGCCCGCCACAGTCTTTGTAACGTCACCACACATACAGAATATAACAAGAGAGTTTGAGTGAATTTAGAAGTTACACGTAGATAGCTGTCCATCAAATAAACACATCGCAAAATAAACAAGACTTCATTGACGTCAAAAAGGAAGCCAGCAACAGTTCTTAACTTCAACGAGAAAGTATGAGAGAGCTTATAAAGGGTTGCATGTAGATGCAGTTGTCCCTCAAAAAACACAACTCAAAATAACAAATTCATACGTAACTCAATATAAAAATAGCAAATGATTGCAGAAACACATAAAACCAGTGGCATTGCTCCACTTCCTTCACACACACTGTTTAACAAAAAACAAAAAGGGTTTAAGTGAGCTGAGAAGCTTCATGTACCTGAAGTGTCCTTCAAATAAGAACAACTCAAAATAAAAGACAATAATTGCAGACAAAGATAAGCCGGTGAGAGTCTTACACTGCCATTACACCAGGAGATTCCCCAGAACTAGTACCAGAGGGGCTGGAGTTGGCATAACAATGCCGTTATTTTGCATCACAATAAATGTGCATAACAATAATAATCTCGTAAAATGGCAGGGTGCTTTACCACAACAGGAGGGCGTTTTACCACGCTAGAACGCTCCGGGGAGAACCCTATACACTATAGAGTCTAACGACAGTTTGAGGACGCAACAGTGGCGACCGTGAACAGAGTATCATGTCAAACGAGTGTCGAAGACACCAAACCTACCGTATCCTCGACCATGTCCGTGTTCCTGTCAGCCGAAGGTGCAGTGTACAAACGATTCACCACCATCTGTCTGAGGGACTCGTCTGTCATCAACCGTTGGAGCTTCTTGGAGTTCAGCCAACCGATGCCGTCCCCCCTCAACACGTTACGGATCAAATCCTTCAAAAACTGCTGGTTTTCACTGCAATGCCGCAAACAAGTAGTTCTGTAAACCTTTACATTCTGAAGAGCCTCTTCTTTCCAGGAGTTACAGTAATATTGATAATATCAGTAGTAACAGTAAAAGTCATAAGAAAAGGAAGAGGAAGAAACGAGGAAAAGAAGAAAATTAGAGGAAGATAAAGTAGAAAAAAAACATTCCTGTAATTAATATTAAACTAAATGAACAGATTTTTGAAGTCTCTCCACTCTGCTTCATGACGTGATTTATCTTGTACATTTAATTCTGAAGGCTTACCAGCCCTTGCAAAGTAATAACGACGATGGTGGTGATAACAGTGATAATGGTGATGGTGGTGACTGCAATGGCGTTTTTGACGGTAGGTATTTTAAACAGTGACTTTGATGTTAGTGATGACGACGGTTCTGATGGTGGTGATCTTTGTAGGAAATAAGATTTAATTGACGACAGGGCTCCCAAACACAGATCGCCTGCCCTTAAGCCACTGTCACACTATTGCGTATGAGAAAAACGTGTTAGTTGCGTATGAAAATCAAAGACGGATTTTCATACGCTTAACGTGCCATTCGGAAAAAAAGAGAACTGTTCGTATACTTACAGTTTGAACCTAGGGGTAGCGTTATAAGTTACATATCGATCACCTGCGTAAGGCCAGCGTATCGCAAGGAACTTACCTATGAGTAACGTACCTCTAGCGAAGCTATTACGTATTTACTTCATACGCTCGCATGCGCTGTACGATACGCAGTAGTGTGAAAGGGTTATAAGCGTCATTTCACTAGTATTCTACAAGAGTGCTCTCGTTAGTTTAGCCATTATATTTTGTTTTACTTTGTTATAATTTAAACTATGTATAGTATTTTTAGTTTTAACTCAATAGCTTAGATGTGGAATTGGTTTGGGTTAATTCTCTTACTCTGAAGCTGGTTGGTTCTTAGAGCTTTGGCAAACTTTTTAACAATAAGTAAAAAGATATTTAATAAAAAATCTCTAAGGGGCACATAGTTACAAAACAATAGTACAACAATTAATAATCTTTACATACTTTTGTATTGTCTTCTCCAAGGATGACTGCTTGGTTAGTGAAGGTTTCCCTGAAAGTGATCCCTTTGACTGCCTCGTGCCTGGGGTTAATAAGTAAGAACAGTAAGGCAAACGCAGTCCAAACACACAAACACGTAGACAAGTACAACTTGCACATACACAAACACACATTTAACAAATGTTACACGTTTACAGAAGACACCACTGCATCAACATAATGATAACGATTATTGATCGCCTCTTAAGCATTTATACCTGTACGTTAGAATGGTTAGAAAATGTCTTGGTACCCGGAAACAATAAAACAACGAAGACTTTTTTGGTTCTTATCCTTTTGAACATGTTATGGTACATTTGATAATGGTATATCAACTTTTAGTTATCTAGATTTCTCTTCCGAGTGCTGCAATACTATCTTGAGATCATCAAGATCATCATTTCAGTAAATATTTACAGCAAACCTGTAAAAAAATTGGATGAATAATTCTACAATAAAAAGATCTCCAGTTGAACTAACACTTACCGGGAAATGGGAAGAAACTCTTCTCTGTTTCTTCTATGGTCTGGGTCAGTTTTGTGCTCAGCTGCGTGCTCAGGTCGCTCATTTTCTTAGCGTAACCGTTGACTGCGGCACTTGGGTCGCTATCCTCGGATATCGGCTTGGTCACATTGATGGTGGTTTTCTTGATGCTACTTAGTAGACCTAGAAAAAATTGAGAAAAAAATGTAAAATAATAAAATGTATTGTGGTGCTTTAATAGCATTTATTCTCTCACGACCACTGTAACGTCTAAAAGTACACGCTTTTTTAAGAGAACCAGTAGCTTTCAGCTCAGGCTGGGCTTTCTTGAATTTTTGGCGATTTCAGCTTCAAATTGTTCTCAAATTGTTCTTAATTCCTGGTAATTCCACTCGGAACAAATATCTTGCTGTATGCGAATAAAATTTTAGCTGACTATACATGTACATTGTTCGTGAACGTCATGAGTTGCTTATCACTCTTCCAGCGCTCCGATGACCAATCTGATTCTAACAAGTCTTTGTATACATGCACATCTCAATCTGTGTACAAGGATTAGATAAACTTCTAAGATATTTGTGGTCAAAACTTCACCCTGGTGATTGTTCTAAGCTTGTTCTTAATTTTTGGACAGATCTCAGCCTGGGTGTTCTTATAAAGTTTGTTCTTATGAAAAAAGCGTGTTCTCAGTCTTTCAATTAACTCATTAAAATGATAATAATAATAATAATAATAATAATAATAATAATAATAATAATAGTAATAGTAATAATAATAATAATAATAATAATAATAATAATAATGACTTTAAAATGTAAATTTGTTGCAGATGGTTGTCATTTAGAGTACTGGAGACCCTTAGATTTGACAAGGAGCACAACTTCATCTAGGAGTGCGACTTTTTGGTACAACTATTGAAATTTTGACAATATTTAGCAAAATTGTTGCCTGACAACTCTCACGGCTCTCCTCCGGTTTACTATTAGGCCAATGAAAATTGATATCGTTTTTCTCGTCACCGCCCGCATGTAACTAGGGCACCGCATAAAAACTTTTCAATTTTCTTTTCGGCTAAGTCTTCACAAAAAATTCCCCTACCAAACTTGGGGACCAGTCTCGCTTTCATACGGAATCCGCGGCATTTTTGCCGGCATCTCTTATTTTATGAAAGAAAGACCTGGCAAAACACGGATCATTCGCTTTATTATTATATTGCTTCCGTGTACAACAGTCCCAATTCAAAATCGGCTAAATCTTGAAATCCAAAAAATTCCCCAAACAAGGTGAACAGTCTCACTTTTATACGGAATCCGCAGCATTTTTGCTTCTCTTACTTTTGAAAGCAAGACTTGGCAAAATATATGGATCATTAACTTTATCAATGTATTGCTTCCGTGTACAACAGTCGCAACTCAAATTCGGCTTAGTCTTTCCAAAAAATTCCCCTACCAAACTTGGTGATCCAGAGTGCCTTCGCTTATACTGAAGCGGGGGTCGTTGCTTTAGGGGGTCACTATTTAGGGGGTCACTACTTTTTGAGGGGCCAACTATCCATTTCCGGTTGCGAATTAAGGGCCTACAGATGACGAAGGGTAGGACAAACCTTCAGTTTTGAAGGCATAAGCAACCTACAAATTTCAAGAATTTCAAGATTTGTATGGAATCATTCTTAAGCCCAAAGCAAAAATGAATATTTGCAGACCAGAAAAAATCTCTAATTCGCACCCTGTGTTTTCATTCAAATAAATTGAACGTTAAAAATGAATATTTGCAGACCAGACAAAATCTCTAATTCGCACCCTGTGTTTTCATTCAAATAAATTGAACGTTACTTTCAGAATGTTAAGCATTACGTTTGGAGATCAATATTTATTGTATCACAGAAGCCGGTAACAGAAGCTAACAAAATCAGCTCAGAATCAGTTTTGTCCCGGGCCCATACATGAACATTCTCTCAACAAAAATAACGAACTCACCCATCATTGCTTCCGTGCCATTATTCAGAATTCGATTTGCTTTCTCCACATTGCTGCCCGATGCAGTGGACACACTGATCTGTGACGAGTTATCCGATACAATTGTGTGTTCACCATCACTCACATCTCCCCCTGGTGAGGCTTTCTTCACTTTATTCACGTCAGGTGATGGTGGGTTCGAGACAGAGTACATGAGTTCTTCTGTTTCTTCATCCTGGACGGAGTACGAGTCCTCACTTAGGGAACCACTTGCTGAGTCGTTCTGCACTGCTGGGTCACCATTTGTAACTCTAGAGAAACAGACATGTAGCTATATTGGTTTAGAACATAGCTGGCAATTTTCGCGCGCTTTTTGTATGGCGCGAGCGTGCATCTAAATTTCGAAAGACGCACGCCCGCAAATCACGTGATTGCATTCAACCAATCAAAACACTCAGAATAGTTTAGGAAGATTTTATATTTTGTCAGTTTTCGTTTAAAGTTGCAATGTTCTAAAAAAATGGTCTATACTTTAGCTGTGCATCTATCGAGTTATGGATGCACTTGGGAGAGCACTTGAGAAGCTAGAGAAGCACTCGGCTTCGCCTTGTGCCACTCAAACGCTTCTCTCATGCTCTCCCAGCTTTCCGCGTGCATCCACAACTCGATAGACGCACGTCAACAAAAACCATTTCTTTGTACGCCATACTGAAATGTGTGCAAGTTAGAACGGAATGACAAGAACTGTGTTAGTTGTTATTAACTTATACCATCGGTACTATAACTGCTGTTTAAACTACAAAACAAACTTAAATACCAAATATTTGGTCTGGGCCTGAATCCTTTAGGAGACTCTTTTCCTGCTTGCGCGCTACATATGCGATTATTAACATTTATTTATTTTCAGCAAATAAAATTTGAAAAATTTGAAAAATTCGTACCTTGTGTTGATCACAGTAGGATCCCCATGTTCTGGAACTGACAAAAACGTCCCATGCCACGCCAGGGAATCAGGCCTTGAAAATGACACCTGGATATCGGCAAGTGGCGAGGACGCCCTAACAGGTGCAAATGGGGGATGCTGTGAGCCAGTGGGCGTGGCACCATTAATTTCACCGCTGACCATCTGAGCCACCAGATCACTGACAGAGCTATAACAACTGCTGCTATCATCGTCTTCGTCATTGTTGGGTGTGGCCTCATCCTCGTCGAATATTAAACTGGGTTCATAGTCTACATCCAGCCATGGTTCAGTGCACATACTTGATTCTTCGTCATATACCCGGTAATGAACAGTTTCAAGGAATTCCCCGTACCATCGGGACTTGTCACCAATGATTTGTGGGTCGTACATTCCTAAAGAGAAATACAATCAACTAGCGTCACTTCTTGTTATTTTGGATGTACAGATAGGTTTATTTTAACTGTTGGTGCACAGTAAGGCTAAGCAAAACTAAACAATGCTTAGAGTGTGTTTCTAATAGCGCTGCGCACAGATACTATTTATAGTACCAAAACTCGGACAAACAACCGACATCGAATCTCAAGGGATTTCTAATGTCCCATTTTCTTTTGTTGGAAATGCAAGAATAAACAAGAATATAATTATTTTAAACTCGGACATGACTTTGACGTCATCTGTGCGCAATGCTATATATATATATACATTAATTATAGATTGGATCACATTGCTCTTTTTCCTAAAGATCTGTTTAGTCCATCCACCAAGAAGAGGGGCTCCCATAGAAAAATCGCAGAGATGTTCACTGAAAAATGCAATTATTATTTGGCTGACTGATTTGTCAATTCCAGGTCCGTAAGTTGCCGTACAGACCGCTAGCTCTCGATCTCTTTTTCAAAACCGGAATAATCAAAAATAAACATCTAAATAGCCTTGTTTGCTCGGTCCGTCCAGCAAGTTGTGGATCCTCGCTTTTTCCTTCCTTGTTTTATGGTCCGCACACTTCGCGCTTGGGCCATAAATTGGAAGGAAAAAACCCGGTCCATAACTTGCCGTACGGACCTCACACTCGGCCAATAAGAGGTATTTATTGAACCCCTAAAAGGAATCAGTATGGGTGTGACTTAAGCTGAGGTCTACATGTACCATACCTCCTAAAGTTATCAATTACTTCTTCCCTCACTCGTGTAATAGTCGAAACAAACTTTCAAACTGTACCTAAGTTATATTTAAGCGACACACACTTTCAATGTTTATAAAGTGGAGTGTCATTTTATTGACCACGACACCACCACAAAGTACAGTTAAGACAAAAAAATTATAAATCAAAGAATCTGTTGTGTAATTTAGCATTAAAACTTTCTACTTAAACTTGAGTCTAGTTCATCCGAAATCAAAGAACATGTCACATGACTTTTTCTTGATTTTCTTGATCTGCAAGGTCAATTTGACACTTTGAAAATCAATCTGAGAATCTGCAACCCACTTTTTACCTCGCCGAACAGTTGTTTCAAAAGATTAAAAAAATTAAAATTAAAGTCGCCCACTGATCACATAAATTTAGAGAAAAGGATGCTAGCTAATTAAAATTGTAAATTTTTGTTTGGCCTTGCAGTAAAACTTTCTGTATAAACTTTTCCTACTGTGTAAGAATCTTTTGTATCGTATATAATAGAGATTCATGTGATCTAAAAATCAAAGTAAAACTCACCTTTCAAAATTTTAAGGTAAGCAGTGTTTATGGGGAAGATACTGCATTCCCCAAAGTATTCCAAAGCCTGCAAAAATAATAAAAAGGTTTAAATATGACAATCTCCTTGGTAACAGAGAGTGGAAAAAAATTGTTGACACAAAATGCCTCACACATGGAACACAGCAATGGAGTATATGACACAATAGTCCGACAAAACTTAAATATTAGACAATAAGATGTGACCAAAGGAATGCAATTACAGTATTAACAATATACGCCAGGGTTCTACCCAGAAAGGATGTGGAAATTAATGTCAGAGGGGTCAGGAATTTGCATGGTTCAAGCAAGTAAGTACCCCTATATTTCCCCCCTGTTATTAGTTACCAACTTAGTTTTTGAAAGTACCATCCCAAAAACAATTGTCTGACCTTACCCTTTGGCACTGCAAACCCCCAATCATATTGTTTACAGTATTTCATCTAGTTTATGTGACAAAGCAGTCACCCCCCAGCCATGTGGCAGGTTTAAGGGGCCGGACCAGGGAGCCTGAGCCCCCCTTTTGGTGGAATATTTTATAAGAAAAACAACAGAAATTGGCATTCAAAAGCCATTTTAAGGGATTTTGGGCCCCTTCTTTCTAGAAAATTAGAGTTTTAGCTTGTTGGGCCCCCTCTTGCAAAAGTTTCCGGATCCGCCCTGTCTGTGCTCTTTCCCCTTCGCTATCAGATTTAGCTACCAACCTGGCTATTGGAAAGAGCCTCGGCAAACTCTGTTGGTTGCACTCTTGACCTGAGGAAAGAAGCTTTCTGTAATGCAACAACAGGTCGAGAGTAGAGGCGAAGGGTTCGGGTGTGGTCAGTCAGCTTTCCAGCAATATTCGCTCCCATGAAAAACTTCACCATGGCAACACGAACGGCAACATCTACAGCATCAACATCATTACCAAAGATAAAGTTGCTGTCGTTCAAATCTTCAAGGTTGATCTTATCAGAAGGTGGAATGTCATCATGCAGCATCACATCTTTAAGGTTTGCAACTGTATGAGGCGACATGCTTAATGTCTGGAGTGCCTGCAGCACACAAAGAAATTTTGCATTTAATTTAAGCAATATTTAATTAATTATCAACTCATTTTTTAATTAGTAATAATTTAGTTGCAAAATTTTAAGGGACACCAGTATATGCAAACTATCACCAATGATAGCGATATCAGCTAAGAGTGACTGAGCATAATTTTGTTAAATAGAGCATCAATTAAACACTTTTACGACTAAGTTGCAAGGTATCATATGCTTAAGCCCCCAGGGGCCCACTCAACCCTTTTTATGATGGAGGGGGGGGGGGAAGTCTGATTGAGGTTCATATTTTATACCCAAAAATACTCCCTGTCTTATAAATCGGCCATCCAAAAAAATAAAAAAAAGAACCTCTAAGCTGATCATTACATCCAGGAAGTTTTGGTTTTGGGTGTGACTATTTGATCATGAATTAAGACAGAACCTTGGTACCCATCACTTGAAAAGGACAATAAACGCAGGCCCCATGGCAGGAAAGGGGTTACAGCCTTTCAGCACCCAATTCTCCCCCCACGCCCACTTTTTAAGTACAATACAGGGCCTGCGGAGGGGAAGGAGCCAGGGGGGGCTTCAGACCCCATGTTTTAAAAATTATATAGAGTTTTGGAGAAAAAGTGTTTTCAGCTTCCCCCATCCCCCATCCACCAGCCCTCCCACCCACACTGAGTCACTAGTCGCCCCCCCCCCACTTTTAAGCTAGCTCCCTGGTCCCTGTAATGTAGCTTTGCTGTCACTAAAACTTTCACTTGAGATAACTTCAGTCATAATAAGTCATTCTAAGCTCTGCTATAGATATAATTACCTCCAAAAATCCTAGCCTACATGTATCTTGGCAACTCAAACAAACCCCGGCATAAGTCGCAGACAAAAAAAATCCCATGGGCCTTCCCATCATGCCAATCCACAATGGGTCACCTTGTATTTATTTAAATCTGGTATGTACATTTTATTGTTAAATACTTCCATGCAAGTGCTTTAGCCTTTAATGAAACAAAAAAGGATTACCATTTTCAGTTGTCTTATCAGAGTTGATCCCTCTGGTTCCGGTAAAGGTGGCAACTCATCTGCTGTCAAAGGAACTGTGATCTGCGTGGTTTGAACAATAGAAAACG
This sequence comes from Umimayanthus nakama, assembly GCA_027574985.1. NCBI lineage: Eukaryota > Metazoa > Cnidaria > Anthozoa > Zoantharia > Parazoanthidae > Umimayanthus > Umimayanthus nakama. The sequence goes on along the minus strand of JAOBRG010336905.1, from coordinate 4,914 downwards.
GCAGTAAACCATTTAAATATTAAATATATATTAAGTCTATTAATCTAACAACAACATGAGAATATCACATTTGAATCATTGCTATTATATAAATAGCATTTCTAATTGAAAATATCAATATGGTATTGTTTGATTCTACTCCTCTCTACTCTATTCTACTCCATAGCTTTTCTATACTACCCTGTTCTACTCTACTCCACTCTACTCTATAAATGCTCTACTCTTCTTTACTCTCTTCTCCCATGCTCTACTCTGTTATTATATAACTGCTCTACTCTTCTCTTCTCCACTCTACTCCACTCTTCTCTACAACTGCTCAGGACTCTCTACTCCACTCTACTCTACAACTGCTCCTCTCTACTCTACTCTGTAACTGCTCTATTCTACTATAATCTACTCTTCTTGACTTGACTCTATAACTCATTCGGCTCTATTCTACTCTACTCTTCTCTACTCTACTCTTCCATATTCTACTCTATAACTACTCTACTCTTCTCTATTCTACTCCATAGTTTCTCTACTCTATAGCTAAATCGTACTCTATTCCACGTTATTCTTCTCAATTCTATTCTTGTCTATAGCTACTCTGGATCTATACTTTACTTTATTATAAGGCTGACAGATTTGGCATGCTGTGATTGCCTGGTCAATTCCAGATCTGTAAGTAGCCATATGGACCACTAGCTCTTGGTCACCTTTTCAAAACCCGGAATTGTCAACAAAGCTATAGAATATTTAACATACCTTATTAGCTTCGTTTGCTCGGTCCATGTGGCAAGTTATGGATCATAATGTTTTCCTTCCTTAATTGTTTTCATGGCCTGCATGCTTTGCGCTTGGGCCATAAAAGGAAAGAAAAGACTTGGTCCATAACTTGCTGTACGGATGTCGCACTGGGCTAATAAGAGGTATTTATTCTATTTTACATGTTGTTCTACTCTACTGTACTCTATAACTACTCTAATCTACATCAAAGACTTCAAAGAATTGTACAATTCCTATCCATGCTACTTTCCAGCCAGTACCTTGTTTGAATCCAGATCTACAATCCACACGTCTCCGGGCATTTGGAAACCAGAGCTCTTGTACCTGAAGAAACTAGCCGGCACGCCAATTACATAGGGGGTGGGAGCAAGCAGCAGCTGTTCAGCGTTATTCATACATGTCGGCAATAAGGGGATTATTGGAAACATGTATTCCAGGGGGTACATCAGCTTTGTGAGTGCCATTATCGTCATAGTAAGTGCATTGTAGTCTCTTGACTGAAACACAATCTGGGCAAGACAAGAGATCGTTCTTTAGGGCTTGATAATGTGGCAATTAAATTAACTAGTACATAGTGGCCTCCCCAGCCCGGGCTGAAATTTTTTTGCTATAACATGGAAAATTTCAGCGGGTTTGACTAATAGGTGCTAACAGGCTAAAATTACTCCTGGAATTCAGTTTGGGCTGAAATGTCTTTCATTGAATGTAAACTAAAACTTGTTTTACTAGCATTTCCTAAAGAAGCCAGGTGAACTTTCACCTGAGGGGGAGGGGGGGGGGCATTCATAAGCCACAAGGGGATCTGCTGTTTTATAGGGTACTGTTTTTGACAACCCAGTCAAAAACAGAGTCTCAAACTCAAAGATTTTTGAAGATTTTGTGCAAACCGGGTCTTAAAATCACACACTTTGGCGAATAAAATGAGTGGAATTTGGCCTGAAAAACAATATAAACAGAGTATCAATTTTCCATGATATTCACAAACTTTTTATCATGTAAACAGGGTCAGGGTTTCAAGGTCCAGGCAGCACTCCCCTATCCAAACCTAATTCAAGTACACCCTCCCCCTTGCTACTAAGTACTGCTTCATATTAAACATTCAATTAAATGTGAAACTGCATTTCCTCACTAAGATCATGTTAAATCAAGTTAAAACCAGTTGATTAGAATGGTCTTAAACCTCAAATTTTATGTAACCACCTAACATGTTAACACTAGCTGTTCAACTTACATCAGTATTAGAAGGGCAGGCTTCTATCATGTAACTATATCATTTCATTTTTAATTAATCAATAAATTTGCATGTACTTGTTTATTACTAATTAAAACTAGAAGTTTTCAATGAAAATGAGTGATGAGAGAATATGTGTACTGTAGGTCAAGACTAGCAAGGTCATTGCGAAGTGATGGAATTATTTAGCATTTTACATTATTAGGGCCTCTTCAACCTTTAATCTCAAATAGATCTCTGAATGTAATTATATAATTTATATTAAATACAAACAGGTAAATGTTTTATAATTTTGTATTAAGTTATGTTCTACATCTTGCAAGTGACATCACCTGACAGCAGAACTTTAGTTTTAAAAGCCGAGGCATTCGACTGCTGCATGTGCATGGTGTGGGACCAAATCCACGTTTTTTCTCAATTTTTTCATTTTTTATTTCTCACTAAACTAAATCTTTTATTCAACTAACAATTCAATTTCAAATATTGTCATAACTATTAAGACATCTGAGAAGCATTATTGAAATCTTTTCGTAAGCAATCATTTTCAGAAGTCGGAATGTGGAAAGAATTTTTTAATCTCAGCTGGCCCATTTCCAAACTATGACTGAATTAGTTGTTCGGAACACATACACCAAGTTTAGTTCTTTAGTAGTATGTCAAAGTAGTACCTAATTTTAAAACTATTTTTTAATTAAAAATACTATATAAAACAAGGATTGTCAACTTCAACTTGCTGAACTCAAACCTGACCAGATTTTTAGTTGTTAATGCTTTCACTTTATGCATGTAAACACCAGGGTCTGAATTTTAAAAATGTGTTATTACTTTTTATCTTTTCTGAACATTTTAGTCAGCCATGCCACAATTTGTTAAAGTTTTCTTTACTTTGATTTTAGTCTTTTATAAATTTTAGCACGGCAACATATCAGTCATTGTAAGTTAATTGCAGGGTATACATACATGTACTGCACAATATAAACCATTTTGTAAGTTTTCCTTCTGATATCAATGATATCTGGATGTGAAATTCACTCAGTCTCACTTAGTACATAAACCAAAATGTTGGTGATTCTTGAAAGATAACCAGATGGAATTTTTATTTTTAAACTGAACCGGTGAAATACTAAGAAAACTTTAGATTTTTGATGGGGAATTATGAAAAAAGCCAAAAGGTCAAAAATTGCAATTATCAAGGGAAAAAAATCATGCTGAAGTTGCCAGGTATTGATATGTATTAACCCAAAGTAGTTTATGCTTTCAAGTGCTAATTGTATGCCAATCGGAATAATTAGAAATTACATGTGTTTTATAAATGACACTTTTCGTCAAAGTTTTGGTTTTCAGTATTGCTCTCAAGTTAAATTAACAATCCTTTCCAGACTGAGGAAATCTGTACAACCGTTTAACATAAATTTATATTTTTTAACTGATCGTGATTTGAATAAAATACAAATTCGTGAAAACAGAAATTACTTTCGCAAAATATATTTATGGCTCACACGCAGGTCTTTGAGACAAAACAATGAAAACCTATAAAGTTGTTGACACAACGGGTTACAACAGGAAAGCGAAATTGATCTCATTCGAAGAACACGAGTTCTCTCCACTCGACATAATAAAAAGCAGAAAATGTAAACAGATTTTACGTAGATTTCAGTATCTTTTTCTACGAAATTATTTACCTTGAATAAAAGAACAACGATTCTCAACACGACCGTGCAAAATGAATGATCAAATGTTCGACTTCACCAAATGAATAAGTAAACAAACATCAATACCTTGTGTTCGAGAAGAATGCACGTCAAAACCTTCAAACATGTTTCCACTCCGAGCAGCTCAAACGGGATATGCACTGGGAAGTCTATGAGAGGAAATCTGTAAGATTCCGGGAGAGCGAAACTGAGCGGAGGGTATGAACTTGCAGGTAGCAATTCAACCTCGACTCGAGTTCGTCCGGGAATTGCTGACGGAGCCTGCAGCAATCGTTGTACCCAAGTCTCAACATCCTCGATATCTCCCGCAAGAGAACTAATTTTCGGATCCTCGCTGCATGTCAACACAGACCAGCTATGCAAACCCGGAATAAAGTTATCGTTCTTGTCGAATTTTTCTTCTCCAACACGAGTATCGATAAGTTTTCTTAGGAAAAAGAGGCACTCCCTAAATGTGGAAAAAAATGGATGATGCGATACGATACACAGAGAAGTAAGAGTCATGCAAATTTCCCTTTTATGCTTGCCCGATTTCCGACGTTTCTTCCCTGTAGCACAGCTTTCCTTCACTTCATTTCCATTGCTTTCTCCATGCACGAAGTTTGCACACGGTCTGTATATATTCATGCAGACTCCATACCGAACTTTCCCTGTGTCTTTCTCCGTCAAAGTAAACACGAAAGAATTCGCCTCTCGCAGAGAGAATTTCTTGCATACTGTATTACAAGCTTCTGGCTGACAGAAGAACACAACATCTGCCGGTAGAGGGAAGTCTTCGTGATCCTTCTGAGGAAAACGGCGAAGCAATTCAGGTGTTTCTGTCTTGTCAAGCGATGGCTTTCGAACCCCCACCACCACAACATAGTCAATGAGGCGCTTGTGTTTCAGCGACTGATTATAAACATCTGCCATGAAAACGGCCTTTGAGCATCGTCAAAATATATACTTATAATATTCTGGCTCCAAATTGCCTTTGGATAAACTTTTTGAAAAATTTTTCGATAATTATACAAGTCGTCAATTACCGTCGCTTGTATCCGCCATTTTGTTTTGTCTGTATGAACGGTGCGATAGCAGAACGAAAATTTCCCGCAGTTTGTCTCACGTTTTTTCACGCATGATAACGAACGCGTTGAGGTGACGTCATGAGGTCAGAAAACTGCATGAATAATGCACCGACTTTCTAAATGCACTGGTTTTTAAAAT
>JAOBRG010336883.1:0-14997 GCA_027574985.1 Umimayanthus nakama | reverse complement strand
GTGGGTTGCGGTGGGTTGCGGTGGGTGGCAGTGGGTGGCAGTGGGTGGGTTGCGGTGGATGGGTTACGGTGGGTAGGTTGCAGTGAGTGGCAGTGGGTGGGTTGCGGTGGGTGGGTTGCAGTGGGTAGGTTGCAGTGAGTGGCAGTGGGTGGGTTGCGGTGGGTTGCGGTGGGTGGCAGTGGGTGGCAGTGGGTGGGTTGCGGTGGGTGGGTTACGGTGGGTAGGTTGCGGTGTGTGGCAGTGGATGGGTTGTGGTGGGTTGCGGTTTTCGCCGAGCCCCTTTTTTAACTTTTTAAGAAATTTCGGCCTCAATTGTTCTGAAGCTGTTTTTTTAAACTCCTCATAAGCACAACAACAGACGTTAAGAGGGAGGGGGTTGGGTTCTGATTAGTAGAGGTGGACATTAAGAAGATTAACTCTTGAAAGAAGAAGGAAACGAAAAAAACGTTCTTGAAGGATAAAACATTCTGGTAACTAGTTGTTTCAAAGTAAATACAGCTGTTATGAAGCTTCAAGTTAAGCTGGAAAACGATTTATAAAGACAGCGATTGCGCATGCCCTCCACAACTCATCAAGCTATGTAATACAGCAAACATTTATCGAGCGCGAGCATGATGGTATTGCTATTCCCGATAGATAGGCAGAATGTCTTCAATCCTTATTGCTTGGATTTGGAGATTAGAATACGCTCAAGGTAGAGAAATGTCTTTATCTTTATCTTTAATTGGGATAATTGCCTCTAGGATTAAACTAATATGGCAATGGTGGTCAGCGAGTGCGGGTGAATTCTAATGATAATAGGAGAAAAAAAATGGAAGATAAACGATTTATAGTGTAAGGAAAAACATGATATGGTGCTGCGGTGCTACTGAGTGCAACTAGCATACAATTTAATGACAATGCATATTGCTAACTTGAGAGTAGAAGGACGCGAGGGACTTAGCGTTTACAGCTGTAGGGGAAAGAGAATTCCAGTAAGGAACGGTTCGTACAAAAAAGAGTACTTATAAGCGTCTACAGAGATATGTAATTATACATGGCGTATTCTATCATTTGAAAAGGGAATAATGAGTGGACGTTAAGGAGGAGGGGGGGGGGGGGGAGTGTTAAACTTTAACGTCCATTGGAAATTAAGCGTTAACACATGGTTAACAAATTAATTTTCAGACGGCCCCCAAACTTTTGATTAACGAAAATAGAGCTTGTGTGAAAACAAACCAAAATCACAGTTCACGAAAATTAATCCACTTAGCTCTCAATTCACGAGAAATTTTTCGCTCAAATCACGAATCAAGGAGCCAGTTCGAATCACGTTTCACGTGAAAAGAATTACCCATTTCACATTTCACGAAAACTAAATGAAGCAAATCACGGCTCATGACAGAACCCTATATGAAAATCACGAAAAAAATTATAAACGTTCTTCCTAGGGCCTGTTCATTTGGAACCAACGAATCGTTGTACTGTATGTGTTCACAATTTCACAGTCGCATTGTAATGATCTTCCATAAAAATCTCCGCGCTATATATTAAAATTATTCTCTTCTGTCACTGACTTCAGGCAGCAGTGTGTGCCTCAGGACCCCCCTAGCGAGCAAACTCAAAGTAAAGGGTCGTTTATTTTAAAAAAATATCAAACCTTAACCAGTGTCTAACTATTGTTCTCAACACCTTTGAACATCGGCTAAGATTTAGACTTCGTTTAAAGCCGGAAGGTCTGACAAATGACAAACGGCCAAAATATTACTGATAACTGACAAATAGCCGAAAAAGAACTGACAACTGACATTTTTGTTGCAACCGACGAATGGCTTTACAGAGCGCCTGAAAACGTCAAATGTAGAAACCCCCAGTATTTTGAGAACGTAAATCTTGCGACACTTCTTACAACTCAAGTTGAGAGTCTTCATGTCGTATCGCACTTCAAGCACGAGACTTTTAGTGTACTGCATTGCGCACTAGACTTTGGAACTGTAGTAAAAAAGTTCCTAAAAAGAATACCTTCTGGCCAGGGAACTATTTCACGCATGATAGATCCCACTATGCCACTGTTTGCAGTATCTTTCATAGCTCCTTTACCCGCCCTGAGACAGAAAGACAGATGAAGGAGAAGCTCTAGAACTACCGCCCAATGCGCGCAGCGAAACTACGAAGGACAAGGCTGGTGCTCATCCTCCAGCAGTACATCAGATGGCAGCCCAGTCAGTCCTTGGATTTCGATAGAGAGGCAGGCTACGCACCTGGCGACCACTATTCAAGCGAAAGGGACACAGGGGATGAAAATCAAGTGCACAATTGTGCGAATACAGCTACGAACGTTACTGTCTACGGTATTGCTATTATTACATTTGTCAATGACTCAGAAATTGGAGATGTGCAAATGGACGAATTCGAATCAGATTCAGAAAACGAGGAAGATGTACTTTGGGTATGATGACAAGTCTGAAGTTTCTCAAAAGGTGTTGTTTCATCCAGTCAGTGCAGCATGCATGATAGGCAACCTCGTTCCAAGGCTCTTTCCTCTCCCGAGAGGAAAGGGCCTGGGAACGAGGTTGCGTGATAGGGCAACGCATTCGAGCTTTTGTGTGTTTTGTGAAGGTGTGTTTCAAAAACTCATATTTCTAGGATCCTAAGCTGCTAGAAACGCTATTAACCATAAAGCTGTTTATCATCAATAGCAATTTTACTGACAATTGAAAATTTTACTGAAAACTGACAAGTGGCCGAAAATGGTCAAAAAATCCGCACCGCCCCCCTCCCGTCTCACTCCCAGTTAATTTCGGCCTGGTTGCACAGCTGGAGACTGGGTACGAGACAAGTTCGGCAAGTGGGACCGTTTTCAAAAAATGGCGCTCACGATCACCGAGTCGTGGATTCGAGAACGAGTGAATCTCAAGCACGACCACCTCGGTAAGTTCGACTTTCCTGTGATACGCACCTGGATAGTCTATTTTACAAATTTTGAATATTTTTTGTGCTAAAACTTTTGTCTAGATACTTCAAAATTGCTCTTCAACTCACTGCATTCCTTTGGCATCCCTCTGTTGTTTGTTTACATTTCGACATGTCGCAAATTTTCTCTTGGTTTCTGCATTTTTTTCGCTGAAAAGGCCATTTCACAAAGAATCAAAACTCAGCATTGCTGGCTGTGTTTGGTTATGGAATAGTTTTTCAAGTTATCTATTTTTATTTTCTTGAAAATAGTTCAGTTAATACTTATAGTTGAAAGAAGTTTCCCTACTCGAACGATTTAAGAAATAATTGGGGTCATTTATTTTTCATTGGACTACTTGCCTTCAGGCGCTAACTTTCATTTCATTGTGATTGTCATCCTCAAATAATACTTTAAAATAATTGAGTGGAAATACTGCATGAACGAAACGGAGGTTATGATTAAGATATAAATTTTACGTAGTGAAGAAATGTCTCGGTTTGTCTGAACCTATCAACGATTACGAATGAACGATCCTACACAAATCACGCAATTTTTTATCATGTCATGTCTGTGGCAATGCCAATGGAGCCACGTTAATTTTGTTGTGACATTGGCTCAAGAACAGATCTATTCATACATTCGGAAAGAAGGTCAGATATCCAAACAGACTAAGCATAATTAGGTGATCTCGACCGCTAGCGCATGGTAGGTCACTTGACTTAGATCCCGCTTAGCTACTAGCTAGATTAATAAATAAAATTTTATCTTTATGTTTCGGCTCATTCATTCGACAACTTATTTGCAGATGACGTGAAATCCTTGTCACTGCCTGGAACATATCATGAAAAAATTACTTTACTCGGAAATGCACTTAGAGGATTTTCAAGATTGAAGCATCTAGATCTCTCACGGAATACAATAGCAAGTACAGAGGTACGAGATTTTAAAAGAAAATTTTAAAATATTTTTAATAGTTCTTAATGTGGTACTTCTTGAAGACCCATAACAACTGGTATGACAATTGTGTCCAGATGTTACATGCACAGGCAACAGGTGGTTTCTTTAGACAGCTGGAATCTGTGTTTTATGTTGTTATGCACTCAATTAGAATAAAGATAAACCGAACAATAGCAACAACACTTTATAATAACTTCATTAAAGAAATATTATAATGCACTTTTTCCTGAGGAACCTGGAAGGCAAAGCACTCATAATATTATTTAAAAAAATTGAAACACATTTTTGTATAATTATATTATTGTTACTAACAAGTCGATTTATTAATATAAATTAAAACTGCCTAATCTCGAATATGCTAGGCTGTAGTAAATGCCCAGCAGGGATGATTGTTTGGGATTTAAAATTAAAATAGTCACAACAACTCTTGTTGTCATACTACTGTCACCTTATTAATGAGGTGCTGTTTTTATCGAAGATAATTTAATTTTATAGGGAACTATATTATTGTTTATAGAATATCAGCTAGTCTGTACAATTGAAGATTTTTTTAAATTACTGATAATTATTTAATGATTGCATCTCAGGGACTGGAACTTTTGAGTAATCTTGAAACTCTAAACTTGTATCCTTTTGAACTTTTTTATCTACTGTACACGTAGGGGTTTAGAAAAAGCAGAAAACTCAATAAGTGAGTACTTGCTGCAAGTTTTTAGAAAAATTTGGAACATATAATTGTATGCAACAACTTTTTTGGATCAGAATCATGGGGTTTTCATGATTTCATACTGTGTGATTAGTCTAGGGTTGATAAATTGCCACTAACTGAACAATACTGTTTGATATTCATAATTTAATTTTTATGATTGCATACAGTATTAATAGTAAAAATGATAATTATATTTATCTGTCAAAACTGTTGAAAATGTTTCAGCACATCAAAACGTGCTAACATATACAGGGCACAAAATAGCAGGGTTCCAATTGCCAAATGACAGGCCAAAATGGGAAGCTGGTACGCCAAAAACAATTGGATGGCCAAATGAAAGGGACAGTTGTAAGTCAAAATGTTCTTGGCCAGATTGCCAAAACAAATTGTGGTGGCTCTCCCAAATTTTCCCTGATAGCACTCCAAATATTTTTTCTATCAGTTTAACCTCTATTTATACTGTTGGTAATGGCTCTCTTGGAAGCAGTCACCCTTAGGCTCTATTTAGTGGCCACTTCTCAAAGTCCCCAAATATTCTCAGCCATTTTCTTTAAATTGACCCTCTATAAGCGGCCACCTCAATTATTCCCGCAGCTGCAGCCACCCCTGAAGAGTCCAAAGTGGCTTTTCGTATGAATATTTACCTTTGTGTAGAGGACACCTAAAAAAAAAACTTTGGTTTTTTTGGCTCAAAGAAAAATAAAGTTTGATACAATTCGAGTCATTTAAAGCTGCATCACTTACTTTGTTTTACATGAGAATATCATTTAACAAGAAAATAGTGTCAGAGTTTTCAACTCCACTTCAGGAGTCAATAGAATCAGACATGAGTTCAAATTTCATGAATTCACATACATGTATGTTTTATGTCTGCCAAATATATGTTTCATTATTTGCCTAGCACCATGGGCATGAGCAGTTGGCATTGTCAACTTCGAACACGACTTACTTGTTGGCAGACTTGCAAATCAGAACACCACAAACTTTAAGGCAAACCGACATACTGGATTATTTTACTCCAACAAAATAAACAGATATTACACTGTTATATAAAGGCTCTTCTGTTTGGTTTTTCAGTAATGAGTTTACGTGTATGTAAGTTTTGTTCATGAATGTTATTGAAATTAGTTTTTTTTTGCATTTTACGAAATAAATGGTTTTCTGCAAAAACTCAAACTTCTAGTTTGAGGGTATTAAAACAAGTAAACAAACAAATGACCAAACTTTAGGCTTGTTTTTGAAGAACCTTTATAAAGTGGCCACCAAGTCATTCCCCAAGGGTGGCTGCTTACCATAATTGAGGTTCGACTGTATTACTTACACCTAATTATGGAAAATGGTCAGTTCTGCTTGAAGTCAGAAAGTTTCCCCTTTCACAGCTCTGTTTTGCCATCTTGCGATCTTTTTATCATGACTCGATTTGCTCATTGGATATAAGGTAGGGGCAGATTTAAGGTGGCACCCCTTCCCTCCCCCCTTTGGTAGCTTTGGAAAATTTCCATTTAGGTGTAGGTAATAAAGGTCGAACCTCAATTAAGCGGCCACCCTTGGAAAACAATTTGATAGCCACTTGATAGATGTTCTTAAAATTTTATGAGAAAGACAGTCATCTTTTTGAGTACAGACGAGATGCCCCCACCCGTTCCACCCAATTGATTTTCCAAAATTTCTGGAGCTGCCCCTGGAAAATGTTTGCACTTTTCAGCAAACTCAACTCCCAATTTGATTACACATTTGCATTAGGCATAATCCTTAAAAAAATACTAGTGAGAGACTTTTAAATTATTCAGATATGCCCCATAAATTTATCAATACCTACATGTAAGGGTGCATTCAATTGACTCTATTCCAGAATAGGAATAAACAGAATAAAAACTTTGTTCAAACTTATCGGCCACAATTCCTGCAAATGTAAAACAAAAACACAACTGAGTTATATATCTCGCCCCCGTTATTACCTTTAACTAGATAATTGATTGCTCTGTGAATCAGGGGAGATTTTTGAATTTTTATTTCTATTCTGGAATAGACGGAATAGGGTCAATCGATTGTAGCCTTAATAGCTGATCCACAGATATTACAACAACATCTGCTCTATAAAAGATCTCCACCAGCTAAGACACTTGACAAACCTAAAGGTAAGTGCAATTAAGAATGTTTTAAATATCTCTCACGAATTGTTGTCTTTTAAGTAATACTGATTTTTTGGAAATACACTATACTCAAGTCATGTTCACACTAGTCAGAGGTGCAAACAGCAAAGGAGATGCAAGGGTAATAAAACAAGACAGGGTAAATGGAAGTGGTGCAGAAACCTGTAGTACAGTGGGTGCATTTATTAATTAAAATTAAATTTTACTCTTTCTTTTGTCCATGTTTTCTTAATCTTGCATTTGCATCTGGTTTGCCTGTTTTTGTTTCAAGATTGGCTTATTTATTTTAACTTCTTAATCAAATAAATAATCTTAGTTTTTTTATTCTTTTATGCCCTTCAAAAAAGTAGTAAACTTAATGAAATCAATACTTTCCCAGCTGCCATATTTACTGGTATATAAATAAAATATAATATTATATAATATACAATAGTTATATTATAAACATATATTAATTATTATTATTGGTTTTAAAAAGGTATGAAAGGTACGATGATATAAAACTTAAATAATTAAAAGTAAGAAAAGACAGTTCAACAAGAGGGGAAATCTCCAAACTAACCCATTCCTAACCCGTTCACTAATTTAGAATATAGACAGACCCTCGCCAAATATGTCCCTACCCAAACCTAATTAACCCCATCTCTTTTACTGATCTATACATTCATGAACTTCTACTGTTTAGTCTGTTCGTTCTGTTGATTGATAACAAACCTGGAAGTTATATTTCTCACACAGGATCTAGACTTAAGACTGAATCCAGTTACCAAGAATGAACCAGACTATCGACTGTTTATGGTCCATTTGCTGCCCAATTTACGACGTCTTGGTAAGAATCCCTAGCCAGTTATTTGCCAATTGATTACTGCACGGCGGGTCAGTGCTGAAACCCAGAAATGACCATTGACGTAGCTCTATTTGCCTTTGTCGTGATCGTTTCACAAAGCAACTCTTTTGCATTTGTTTGGTCGCTTGTTTGTTTTTGTCATTGTTGTTCGTTGAGCAAATGAGATAGCCCTTATAGCAGCTACTGATCGACTCCAGAAATCTGCCGACTTGTTTTTCAGTGACTCTGAAGATGACTTTGACACGGATTTTCGAAACCATGTGAAAACAAACAACAGTCCTACTCAGGACTACACACCCCGGAAGATCACCCAACCACAAATTTTAATTTTTTTTTTTTTGCAAACGTATTAAAGTTTGAATTTTTTTATTTCTCAATTCTGTCCTTTAACTGATTGAACTATTTGTTGAACTGTCTTTGAATCCTCTAGATGATCGTTCAGTCCGAGACAGTGAAAGGCGAGCGGCAGTCATGCACTTCACTACAGACCAGGTACAGTACCTAGAGTCCTAGCCACGGCAAACCAGGTACAGTAGAGTCCAAGCCCCGGCGATGTCAAATAAAAAATCCTGGTTTGTTAAATTGGATTTTGCAGTGCAAAAGCAAATACTGCGGGCGTTTTTTAATACGATGCTTTTAAGTCTGGTTCACATTTGCCATATCGACGAAAGAAGAAGCAGACGATCTAAGCAGAGACGGATGCACAAGCAGAAGACCTGAGCAGAGTCGGATGCACAAGCAGAAGATCTAAGCAGAGACGTATGCACAAGCAGAAGATCTAAGTAGAGACGGATGCTTAAAGCAGAAGACCTAAGCAGAGACGGACGCATAAAGCAGAAGACCTAAGCAGAGACGGATGCACAAGCAGAAGATCTAAGCAGAGATGGATGCACAAGCAGAAGATCTAAACAGAGACGGATGCATAAAGCAGAAGACCTAAGCAGCGACGGATGCATAAAGCAGAAGACCTAAGCAGAGACGGATGCAATAGCAGAAGACCTAAGCAGAGACGGATGCAATAGCAGAAGACCTAAGCAGAGACGGATGCACAAGCAGAAGACCTAAGCAGAGACGGATGCAATGGCAGAACACCTAAGCAGAGACGGATGCACAAGCAGAAGACCGAAGCAGGAAACGAAATGTTCCTTTTTCTTCCGCCGTCTCTACTGCCTTCGTTGTGCTTCCGTACTCATGTGAAAGTGTGAAGCAGAATGACGGGAGCGGAAGTACGGAAACGAAAAAAATCTAACCAATTCACAAAGCTCTTTTCATCCCTCAATGAAGAAGTCGGATAAGAAAGCCCAAACAATGCTCCTAGTCCAGCTTCCGTCGTGTTGGTTCACACTTGGGCTAAAGTCCTTCCGTCGTATAGTGGCATCCAAGCTATAGCATCCGCTGACCGTCACATTTATTGGTCAGTTATTACTCGGCCCGGAGGGAGTCGAGTTGGGGTTTCGACTCCGGTTCTTCCTTTTTTTATAGTTTTGGTAGTATGGAGGGCTAATTAAAACGTCAGAGTGTTCAACTCGCGTGCTAATAGTTTTCAGACGGACTCCGGGAGAACAGCCGCATGATAAAAGATGATTTTTTTCCTTTTGACCGGAAATTCACGTGTAGTACGTCCCGTACGATTTGTAGTGAACAAGGGAAATTGACACTCGCGTTAATGTTTATCCCATTTTTATTTTGACTTGGCTCTGATAGGAGGTAAAAGAGCGAAAGAAATTCTTTTGCGTCTTGAAAAAATGTAGCAATGATTTTAAAATGCTGACGCAGCTACGACAACCTGCGATTTTAAATATAGTATCCCAGGGTGACTTGCAAAAACTGAGTATGAATTATCTTTTCTCAATGTCGCATTCCAGGCATGCAGTCGGATCTGTGGTATATGGATGGAAATGTTTATATATATCTTAATGGATTGTTTGTGATATCATCGGCCAGATGGCAGAATAAATAGACACTACCACTCTATCTGCTCCGACGAAGGGCTAACGCTCGAAACGTCAGCTTAAAACTATATCCCACAGGCGAAAAACATATCATATCAACTTTTGTTGATTAAACCCATTTGTTTGACTACCACAAAGAACCCGATCTGCGTTGGTTCGCAAACTGCCCTTCGTGAATTGTTTGTAAAGTGTATGCGACGATTACAGCTATTGTGTGTGGAAAATAACCAATGGATTTAAAGATAAAATTGTGAGATCTATTTACACGCGGGCAGTACAGTGAATTTCAAATCGAATGTTGCAACTGAAATTCTGTACCTTTTGAAAAAATGTAATGTGTTATTTGGAACTTTACGTTTTACGTTCGGTTTTTAACGAGCTTATACTGTAGCTCACGTCCGACACGTATCGAAATAAAGTTATTATTATTATTATAACTTTACTTATAGCCTGTGTCTACAATTTGTATTTTTATTTTTTCGTATTAATGACCGACACGTTATTTTCAACTAATTATCCATCCAGGCTACGGAATTAGATGCTGATTATCAACAACGATATCCAAGAAGTTATGAGCCTGAACCTGTGAGGTAACTATTTACGAGGATAAACGTACCTATATTGACGCACACATTTACTTTGGATATGACAACTACCTTTTTTTGAGTTTTCATTTGAGAAAAATAGTGAAGTAACTGCTTCTCTTTTGCAACAGGGTGCAAGTCCCTAGAGCTGACATGATCCGAAATCTTGCGCCAAGACCAACGGGTAATTACTTGTTATAGGATCGATTGTGCATTAGTGTGCGTGTGTGTGTGTTGGAGGGGGGGGTGGGGGGGTTGGAATAAGTGAATAAAAATGGGGGGCATGGAAGGAAACGGGAACTTTCATAACTTACTGACTTTAAACGTTTTTAATGTTTTATGTTGCTTTTCTCTAGTATTTATAACACATTCATGTTTTCGTGTCCTCAATGACATGTGTACAAATGAAGTATTTTTGTTATTGTTATTATTATTATGATTAATATTATTGTTATTATTATTATTGTTATTATTATTATTATTATTATAAGCAAAACATTAAAAATGGGTAATAGTAAGGCACAGTAGATTTTGTTGGGTATTTCAACAGTTTTGACTTTATGTTCATGACTCCCTTCAAACTGGAACGGAAAAAGCTGATGTGTTACATTTGGGACATACCTGTTGACAACAACTACAAAACAGGGAGCATGGAGTTACTTTGAAATTGGGGGCTGATTTTGTGACTCAGAATGGGGGATGGCTGAAATCACTTTTATCTATTTCAACTCTTTATAACTTTGAAAAAAGTGTTTGTGGGGTGAAGGGATGGAAGCCCCCCAGCCCCTCCACCCCTGCGGGCCCTGCAAAAGGCCGAATCAAAATCAAGGGGTACTTTATAAGTTAATTTTACAGTATTAAATATCATACCTTTAAAAGACAAACAGTAGTGATGTTAATTGACAAAGCGAAACTGATTGAGTATGAAGGTAAGATGACAGATTAAAAAAGAAAGACCCGATTCTTCTCCTTTGAAACAAACTACTAGGAAATGGTTAATGGTTGGAAACTTAAGTACATGTTAGAAAAGTGTGTGAAAAGTCAATATTATGGTTACATGTATAAATGGCTCAGCCTACGGCTATCTTAGGCCTACAATTCTGTTGCTGCTCGCGTATTGCTATCAGCTGAACTCATGCCGAAAGGTTTGAAACTTGTTCCAGCACTTGACGATGATGACGTGGCAGTCCTCGACCTGGTGTCTCGTACTGGGGGGGACCTGACGAAGCCCAGGGGCATGAGTGGCTCGGCGGCTGTGAAACCAGATGCAGACGACTTCACTAGAGATGGTATCGTATTTTCCCACTAGTTTCAATTTTACAATTACAGTTCCAATTTATTGTGGAGTTCTGACATTTTGTGTTCAAGATACTTTTACCTAATAAATTTGCCTATTGTTAAGAAACATCAGAGTGCGTCAAATTAAGGAATTCCTGGAGAAAAGTGTGTGTTTAGAGGTGTTTGAGTGGGAATATATCTCGATTTTTACCATCTACCGAGACCTTGAAAAAGTTCTACAGACCTGGAAAACACCTGGCAAAGTCATTGAATTTTGCCCTGACCAAAGTTGAAGAACCCTAACTGGTATTTTGAATATTTTATTGTCTTTTTATTCTGATGTTTTAGCAGAGTTTAAATATAATTTGTCTAGATGTCTTGCATAATTTAATCAAGTCGTAAAGTAATATTTTTAAGCTTATTTACCCAAGCAACTTAGTGGTACAGTACATGTAGAAACATAATGCTCAGATTTCAATCAGAAGATATAAATTGTATTTTAAACTGCGTTTGTTTTGAAGAACTTTATCGCATGAGGACGGCTGAAACGCCTTCCAAGAGAAGACTGGAGCCTACGGACACACCTGGAGCTCAGCGGTCTCACCCTGCAGCAAGACAAGACAGGGTCTACGTACAGTTCACTTCTGACACCAAGTTACCTGACTCTGATCCGAATCTCAAGTACACCGATGAATCAGATGCTTACGATGTGTTCAGCACCCGTGGGCACTTCACAGCTAACCCCAACTTTCCCGTACACCCCTCCCCTCTTGTTAATGGTGATCTGACCACACCCAACAGGTTCCATGGCCAAACCACTAGTAGACAACCGAACGCAAACTACCAGTATGAGCCAATGGGTTCATTCGAGAGACTGACGTCTGAGCGTCCCTTGGAAACTAGGGCTCACAGAGATACGGCTGATGTGTACCAGGAACACAATATGCCGACCTCTGCCAGGTCGTATGAGTTGTCGCCAGCAAACACAAGGCAACCACAATCATCACCAAGGCAGTCACAGGGTGTTCTGGCTGATAGGATTGGCTCTCCAACGAAAGATAATTTTGATGGAGGAAGGCAGAAAAAGGTAAAGCTGTTTCTCTTCATCAATATGTGGCTTTACTAAAAAAAAAACCACACCAGAAAACACCAAAAAAGCAAACAGAAATGGAATCAAGATTCTTTTCAGTACATTTACGGAAATGAAGAAGTATTTCAAGTAATTATAAGTTTGAAACAAACATTGAAACATTCATACAAAACTCTGGTGTTTGTTCAACGAACTCAAACATGAACACAACTCACAAATAAACTTGCCGAAATAAAGTTTCGTTCGACTATTGAAAAGAATTTTGATTGATGATTTGTATATCATAAAACAATTATTCTACTCGCTCTCGTCGTAATGAGTAGCCTGCGTCGCAGACAGTTGTAAACATCCGTGTATTGACATTTAAAAATAATTGGCGTGTCCGGCTGCCGCGCAGGCTACGTAATGAGTTGATAGCCAACTCGGCGCTCCGCGCTCCCCGTCGTTCAGTTCATGTACGACTCGAGCTCGCTGAATAATTGTAAACCGTACATGCTATTGTTGCATAATATACAGGTTCTAGCCAGTGACACACCAGCTACAGGAAGTACAGCTCAAGAGAAAGAAGCGTTAACAAAGCTGCTTGACCTTGTGGACAAGTGAGTTGAATGTTAGAGGAACTAGACGATGCTTTAAGAGCTGCAATTCAAATTGCTGAAATTTTGTCTGGACGAGGTGATGTTTTTATCTGATATTGTTGTACACTGTAGCTGTTACACATGTCAGATGTTAACCTCATTTTACAACAATTTATTTGCCCTTCAGATACTGGAATGGATCAAAATCTCTTCATAGAAATACCAAGTTCCAAAGTAAGTGTTAAATAAGTTATTCCCCCTTGTGTCCTATTTGAAATGATATACTGATGAATTTCAAATAATTGTGATAATGGAAAGGTTGATTAATGATAAAAGTTTGCTGTTGATTGTTGCTGTATATCATCTTCTACCCTAATGACAGGATCTACAGATTCTGTCCCTTTTTTATGATTGGAAAATCAGTTTTTTACTTACGCCAACAATTTGAATAAATAAGACAGTTAATAAGTTTTAGGCTAAAGTGTATCAATGCAAGCGCCGTTACGGTATCAAACTAAGTTCTTCGGTTGGCAAGTAGCACGGATGATCCAATTTAGGCGGCAATTAACTAGGATCATACTTTTCAGTGCTGTTATGGGTAGTATTTTAAATAGTGTTCGAGCCCGATAACAAAGTAATATTGGTTTATAGTCCATCAAACCTGGAGAAATATCATTAATGGAAAGTCTTTTGGGGTTGCTATTAGAATTCTTAGAACAACAAAACACGGAAGTCGATTTTATTAATGAAAAAATACTTCTATGATTTAATCATGAAATGGCTTTGTAGCACCGGAGTGGAACATACGACAGTGCATACAGTTACACATAGCAGTAATTACCTGAAAACAGAAGGCTTTTCTGTACCACAATTAGAGGCTTTCTTTCGGGATAGCCCTACAGATTATCTCAGCATATCTAGAGTGGAACGGTCTCCCACAAGTACTGTCATTTTTCGTTTTAGGTTTGGCCAAAAAGGTTCTAACTTCTCTGAATTATCAGCAACCTTTACCCGAGGCTGCATCAGCTGATGGAGACAGCAACGTTAGAGCTGAACTTGCTGAGCGCACCGGAGAACTATCAAGGCTGCGAGATCAAATGGCTGAGCAACAGCGGGAACTGGAAAGTGTCCGGGGGAAGCTAAAAGATAGCGATGCAGCGCAAGCCTCCCTTCACCTCACCAATCAGGAACTGGTAAATTGTATTTTACAGTGTTTGTTTTGCAGACGCGTTTCTTTGCTCAATCGAGATTTATTTAGCGTTTTTCTTGTTTTGTATTGTTTCTGGCTTAACCTTGCCTTGGTTAATTTTGAGGTGTTAAGCCAAATTAGAACTATTTCTTGGTTTCTTTTCATGGAATGGAAAATGGAAAAACCGTTATTTAATTGAAAGGCTCAGGGTAGTCTCTTCAGCTAAACACACTGTCATCAATGAAAGCCCTGAGCACTATTCACCTAAAACTATGAATGTAGAACAACAAAACTAGTCTTTACGAATACTTTAGGTTAAAACGATTGCTATATACAAATAAATTTAAAGGTAAAAACTTAGTGATGAAAAATTTTAAAAAGTACTCTATTTTATGAATCCATTGTAAATAGTACCGCCCTTCGCAACTTCTGTCCTCACAGCAGGCACATGTAATAGCTTGCTTTGCCTAGTGGTGCGTACGTGAAATTCATAATTGGATTTAAAATAGTCTTTAAAATATATGGGGCGGCGGTCTTGCACGCATTTCTTTACTTGCTTGAAAACAATTTCATGTCTTGTGCATGCTTTTGTCAGTTCATGACTGGATTACTGCAACTCGCTGCTTCATGGTTCACCAAAATATATCATTCAGAAACTGCAACGTGCACAGAATGCTGCTGCACGCCTGACTAAGCTTTCCCGTAAATACGATCACATCACACCG
>JAOBRG010336872.1:0-15000 GCA_027574985.1 Umimayanthus nakama | reverse complement strand
TGAAAAACTATACTTGAATATTCCTAAACTCTCAGAGAATATAGTTATTGTACCTGGGAGTGTTTTTGTGAGATTTGATTTAAATATTGAAGGTCATGTTGATAATACGTTAGTAAATAATGTAGTTCGAAATCTTGTTTCAAGTGTCAAAGTTAGTTTTGGAGGAGAAACACTGCAAGACACGGGAAGATATGATCTGCTTAAGACGTATGAAGATTTGTTCTCACCTCGAGATGATAAATTAAGGTATGGTATCTCATCTGTAAACATGAGAAAACTTAGAACAAATGCAGGAAACAAAGATACTTCAGATGCAAAGGAAGTAGCTTTAGCGGCAATTCACAACACTAAATACTACATTCCAATCGATCACCCAATTCTAAATGATCATGGTGTATTCTATCCTAAAGCTTTAGCCCGTCCACTATGTTTTGAGATTACTTTTGCTCCTGTTTCGGATAAAGTTGTTTTCTTAGATACAGCTAAACCTCCAAATTATAAAATCACTAATCTTGAGTTAGAAGATCAGTGTGTTTCGAGTGAATATGTGGCAGATCAAGCAGCTGGAGAATATCAAGTAGAAAAAGTATTCTTATATGAGAATATCATTCTACACAAGACGTTTACTATATCTGAAAGTAGAGATAGTGTTATTAACGAGCACGTAAATATCCCAAGAAGATCGATGACTGGAACATTGTGTCTTTTCACAGAGGGATCTGCAGCAGGAGAACGAGATTCAGAAAACTTTGTTAATCCGAAAATTACCTCAGTAAACTTTAACATAGATGGAATGCCAAATAAGTTATATTCTAACGGTATGCTCCCATCTGATCTTTGGGAATCTCTGAAGAAGAGATTTGATGTTAAAGATTCTCAAGTAAAGGAGATTGACTTTTACACAGATAAGTTTGCTTTGTGGATTAATTTAAGAACTCATCCAGATAACACTATCCACGGAGGAGGATTATTTCTGAATAACACTCGTGATGGAGTTAGGATTGAAATTAAACGTAAAACCACTGGATCAGGAAAGATAACTTGTCATATGTTTGTAGTAGCGGATGCTGTAATGGAAACTGAGAAATCAAAGCTTAAAAATATTAAATACTAATAAAATCAATGGACGAACTGGCTGACAAAACTCCATTTCACTGCAAAATTACAGCCCCAACAAACGTGGAAAGACAAGATATCTAATTGATAAGTTACGTGGATCATTTCGAAATGTTTTTGAGTATATTTTATTGATTTGCACAACTTACGATAAGAACAAAACATATCGTAATTTCGCTAAAGGAGACAAAAACTTTATAGTTCTCATGCCAGCTGCAAGCAATCAAGATGAAATTAATGAATTATTAGATTGCTGCATTAGTTTATTTTCTGGAACAAATACGTTGATAGTTCTTGATGATTGTGCTGTTTCCCAAGATCTGAAGAAGCGACCAAATAAATTCATAGAACTAGCATTTTCTGGCAGACATTTCTCACTCAGCAGTTGACCTCAATAGCAAAACCTTTTCGTGATAATGTTGCATGTGTAAGAGCTTTTCATAATCCCAGTCAAGTTGGAACAAAAACCCTCTTTGAGGATTACGGAGGGGATTTAGATCTAGATTCAAGAAAGAAGCTGATCGATAAATTAAAATCAGAAAAATACTCAAAACTATGCTTCTGCTTAAGACATCCGTTTGAATGTTATTGGGATATTCCCTCAACTTTAGTTTAGACTGAAAATAAATTTAAATTCAACGAATTTAAATTTGAAATAAACTTAAGACGTGTAACAATAAGATATTTTATATAAATTTAAAAAATTCTTTTAAAAATACATGGCTGAGCAAAATAAAATGGTGAAAACTATAACAGATTCTGCCGTTCTTGTTGGAATAACAGCTGGAGTTGGTTATTTAGCGAAGAAAATGCTGAAGGAAAATTTCTTAGGTGATCCATCCTCAAATATCATGAATTATGTTAAGTTTACTGGTGTACTAGCTGGATCATTGGCATTGAAAACTTATCTTGAAGATCAGAAAATAATTCCGAAATCTATATAAAATATGGCAACTGTGGCAGTGATGTTAGGTGGTGCAATTCTGAATGCGACTACGTTTATAGGTGGCTCTTATCTTGCGAAATACTTTTCAGTTGATGATTCATTAGTAGAGAAAAAGAGACATGATAAAGCTTTGGAAAAATATCAGAAGGATTATGCAAATTACCAAGAAAACCGGGAGAAGCTTTTAGACTGGCAAGAGCAGAATAGACATAACAATGAAATCGCTTCTCAGAATTTCGAAGACACAGACGAGGCTCTAAAATTATACAATGGAACACATCCAGACGAAAATTTAAATCTAACCGAACCAGTTTTTTTCAGACTACTACAGACCCTCTTATAATCAGAAGGCTTACGAAATGATTTATGTAGCTGGAGGGATGCTTCTATTTGGTTTTGTTGCAGCAAGATTCTTACGATATTTAAAGATTATGTATTTGTTCTAAAATACATAATCTACATTGGATATTGTTACCGAAAAGAAATCCTTTTGAGCATGGAATTGACAATCCAGGTGCTAATGAACTGGTGAAATGACAAGAATGACTGATCGCTTTCCTCATACTTCATCCGGACGTGGTTCAGAAGATATAACTAATCCATACCGCCACAAGACTCATCAAGAAACTTCATTTGGTGGAGATATAAGTGACATTACACCGTTAAAACAAACAGAAAGCGAAAGAGATGAAGCTTGGGATAAAATTAGAAGTAAATTCCAAAATGTTGATCCAGCGAAGAATGAATTTAAAAGGGTGGTCGTGAGATTAAATCGAGGTGGTAAATATCATCTTCTATTCAACACAGATGACGAAGTTAACGAAAAACTTCCAAAAACTATTACTAAGGCTCTTCGTCAACCAGCAGAACAAACTGTTGAAGCTAACAAAGACGAAATTACAGACGTGAAAAGAAAATAGAGGATTTAAAAGAATCAAGAAAAATAGCTACAGAAGCTCAGCGAGAAAACATTGACCGAAACATAAATGAACAACGAGAAGAAATAGAAGCAATCGGAAGAGAAAACGAAGAAATAGAAGGGTGAATGTCTGTGAAAGACAGAAATAAAGCTATATTCAAGAAATATGGTTTCACACTAGTTACGGTTTTAACTGCTGTAGGAACTGTTATTTCTGTTTTAGTTTCAAATTTAAAGAAAGGGTTGAC
The DNA here is from genome assembly GCA_027574985.1 of Umimayanthus nakama. Taxonomy (NCBI): domain Eukaryota; kingdom Metazoa; phylum Cnidaria; class Anthozoa; order Zoantharia; family Parazoanthidae; genus Umimayanthus; species Umimayanthus nakama. The sequence continues at coordinate 11,771 of JAOBRG010336872.1, read as the reverse complement.
AACTCTTGGGAGTAAACTTGGAGGAGGTCTGAAAGATGTTGGTAAAAAGCTTGGGCAAATATTACCAGGTTTAGTTGGTGCTATAGCTTCATTTATTTTCAAGGCAGCTGGTGAAGTAATTGGGTTTCTCGCGAAGAACGCCTGGCTTTTAATATTAGCAGTTGTGGTATATTTTGTCGAGAAGTTAAAAAGTAGAAGATGACAGTCCTGACTATAGCAACAAAAACATCAGAAACTAATGTTTCTCTGTATCCACCTCTGACTGAAGCTAAAGAAACTCAACTACTTGGCTTTCACAAACCGAAACACTGGTTTAAATTTAACACACCGCAAGAAATAAAAAAGGTAGTTTCAAAAGAGCTGCTTGGTAAAGAATCAATCGATAAAATAAGCATTAAGCTTTTCAGAATTCCAAAAGGGTACTAAGCTTTAGAGTCTTTACAAGAACTAATTTTTAGAGAGCAGTACAGTTTTGAAGCGAAGCCACAGTTCAAGATTAAAACTAAATCTGATGGATATTATTTGTGGTTAAAAATAACTGTATTACTAGACAGAAAGTTTTATAAACACCTTGGTCTGCCTGAAGTTATTCATAAAGGTAAATTTTATGATATAAAGTCGCTTCCAAACAGATCTCTGTTTCTCTTCTGCGACATAATAAACTCTCATAAATCTTACACTGGATTTGATATTTACGGTGAAGTTAAACTCAAACCATCAAACTTACTCGCAGTGTTTCCCAGTGAAGACTATCCATCTTTAGAAGTAGAAAAGAGTTGTTTACCGCTGAACCAGTTAATTATAAAAATCGAAGATTAAAACGGGAAAAAGCCGCAGTGTAATGAAACTATCATATTCAGCTTAAAAATTTCTTAATTCTAAAAAATATAGAAGATTATAAAAAAAATTTATCCTCAAGTTCCTGAAGATGGAATAGATGGACACAGTTTCAGATTGCATCAATCACCTGTCGGATTTAGAAGCAGAATTTCACGATCGTGAAAAACTACTGGCACTAATTTTCATTAAGATGCTATGAGAACGTTTGTATTTATTTTTCACGATCGTGAAATTCTGTCATTTTTAGCAGCTCAGGTGTTGGGACTTCTCTAACAGGTTTGGGATTGCCTGTTGGACTTTCTTTAGCTTCTATAGGAGGTTTGTTCGACATTCTCAGAGTTTTAACAGGAATATCTGCAAAGACGATATCTCCTAAATTAAGTAAACATGAGAGAACAGTTTCTATTTGTGCTGCAAAATTGAATACAATAAAAGATTTGGTTTCCAAAGCGTTGACTGACAACCAGATAAGCCACCAAGAATTCTTGTTAATTCAAAGCGAGTTAAATAAGTATCAGCAAATGAAAAAGTCTATTCGAATTACGACTCAAGAAAAAAAATCAATTAAATATAGACGAACTAAAAAATCAGATTCGATCGGAAATGATGAAAAAGCTACAAGCTTCAGAACCGTGAAAGGAAAAACGAAATTGGAATGTTTATTCAACTGTACTATGATTCTCAATGGTGAAGACTCGAGTGAAGATTTAAGACCACCAGCTTACAACCCAAATTTTTGATTCTTAGATGAATTACATCTAAGAATCAAAAAGTGTTTCAGCTTCAAAAAAACTATCTTATTTAAAATAACAGTGAGTTTGTGGAAAAGGTTTATAGAGAGATATCCCAAAGCCAACTTATCTAAGTTCAAAATAGAAAACTTCTTCGGGAAACAAAACGTTATGTTCCAAGGAAATGATGAAGAAATAGCAGTATTTGATGATGGGAGAAATTTTCGAAGCAGTATTTATTTCTCAAACGAAATGAAACGAGAGTTAGGTTTATCTTCCGGCTTTCCTCTGGAATTAACTCTTAACCCAAAACCAAATCTAGACATTCCTTCAGTTTCATTCAACGATAAACCACACCCACTGAGAGACAAGTTAGTGAAACAAGACATTTTCGAGACTCCTCATGATTCGTTTCCTTGTACATTTCGAGATATTCTCAGTGATGGTGAGATAACACATTATAGTGGTAAAGAATCTAAAAGATTGTTATCTCATCCTGACATGAGATATTTCCCACAGCAACTGAATTTCGCGATGTTTTGTGCAACTACAGGCTGCGGAATTTCTTCTCGTTTTTTATTTGAAGATAAAATGTCTGACGGCGAATTACATCTTCCCAATCAAATCAGATCGTTTCTATGGTTTCATGTTTACTTTACTGTTCGAAGAATTTTATTTCAACTAGGTTCAGTCGCTTAACCAGGTGATCCTGTTTTCAGTCAAACGGATAATAAATACAATGTTTCATCTTTTCATTCGCTTTGTAATGAGTTTGGGATTAGTTCAAGTTCTGATTTTCGTTTTTCTCGTGGAATAAATCATGGTTTAGGTAATGTTTATGTTTGGTTCACAAGAGAAGGTCCAGTTTCAACTGATTATCTTTATCCTGGATCATTTTTGAGACACTTTGCCTTGTTCTATTTTAAGGTTTTATTTGGTTTTGAGGTTTTTACGCTTTTGCACCAGAATCTGCTTTTTCTGGTTTTTTGAGGGGTTTACGCTTTTGTTTCAGAATCTGCTTTTTTTTGGTTTTGAGGGGTTTTATGCTTTTGTTTCAGCATCTGTTTTTTGGTTTTGAGGGGTTTTACGCTTTTGCGCAAGAACCGGCACTTTACTACTACCAGCTTCGACTTCTACGTTTCTTTCGAAGAGCTGTTCAGCAACCACAAACGAGCAATAAATGTTTACTCTTCTGTCTTGATCTTCGGAAAACTCGACTGAGATGTCAATTGATACAGAAACCATTTATTATGAATAATCTGACGATAAATTTTGTTACACAAAAAAAGGCAAAAGAAATGACAGTTCAAAATCCTTTCGTGCGACGTGCTTTTCAACTGAGTTTGCGGTCTGCGGGTGTTAGCCAATCAGAGCACTCCATTGAACAATAGCAAATTTTCAAAGCTTGTTGTCTATGGGCTTTTAAGTTGTCTTTTATATAGGGCACAGTTCCTAAAGTTTCGTATTGATTTCTGTTTTGCTTTTCGTGTCGGTTTATGATCGAAAAATCATGGAAGTCGCGGATTTTGCGTACCTCCCTCCTTCCTCTTATACATGTAATTAACTGAGTTAAAATATTTAGTGCATTAGGCCTTATAGAATTTTGCCGTTAAGTGTTCCTCTATAGATAAATACACTTAGTGTATTTGTTCAGAAAATTTATGATTTTTAAAAATTTTGTCAAACTTTTGTAAAGACTGCTAAATTTTAACAAATTGTAAAATACAATATATGGCAGCCAAAATATCATATTTGTGGGCTTTAAACTGAATTAGTATTTTTTCCATGACGGAAGAGGGCCACTGTTTTTTTTACAGTACCTGTTCTTAGTTCATTCAGTATACATCTTCACAATTAGTAGTGGTATACACGTTCGCGTTGCACATGGCGGAGTGCATGGCGATTGTGAACCAACAACTGCACAAGGAGTGATATTTTATGGTTCCCATTAAACAATCATGCTTACTGATGATATTCCTTGAACCCATGTAACGATCATGTGTGTTTTTGACAAATTTGTTGGTTTCTTACTTGTCCTGTTTCGTGAACGCTGCACTGTTTATCAGCAAGGAGTCTGGTACTCGGCAACAGTCGCAACTTCAATGTTGAATTGCAAAAAATAGAAACAACGGAAAAAAATATAAACTAACAGCATAAAGCTTTGTGTAAAACGATCACACAAGACATTTTGAGCTTATGTACCAAGAAATAATCTTATACAAGACAAAAAACAAAAATTCTTCTTCGTAGTCCTCAGTTTTGCTTTTAAAACGGGCCCCATTGTGTTTGTTGCACTACGCATGCTCCGTTTGCTTGACCACGGTGTTGTCATACCCGCTGAGCGTAACCTGCGATCAGGCCTTCGTTGGGGCGCGAAAAAAATAAAGAGAGAGAGAAAATGAAACGTTTCGTTTTCTTTCTCTCACTTTTTTTTTGCGCCCAAACGAAGGCCTGATCGCAGGATACGCCCAGCGCGCAGACGACTCCCGTACCCAGACCCACACTCAGTCAGACCGCGCGGCCTGTCGATCGATCGGAAGAAATCGCTCGCAAAACAACAGCAGAACACAAGGTAAGTTTAAAGTTTTATTAGTTCATTTACTGGTTACATGCAAGATGTAGGAGCTCCCTATGAATATGCAAGAGTTTTCAGTTTGATCTCTTTTTATTTCTCTCAGCGTATCAACAGTACTGGACATGCGCTCACACGGCTGCCTAATTTCCACGCTCAATTTATTTAATTTATGCATGAAACTTACAGTTAGTGATCAATTAGTGATCAATTTTAGTGATCTCGTCCCAAGATCTCGTTTTAGCGGTCCGAGGACGAGATTATTACAGTTAGCACAAAGATGGCGGCTCTGCAAATGAGCTTTGAAGATCTCATAAAAGTTGGCGATCCTCAGCAATGTCTGTTAAAAATGATCTGACAAAACTATTTTTTAAGTTATTAATACCTTGAAGTAGTTCCGTGAAGGCAGTTCCAGTTTACTTGAAATAGAAATCATGCCATGCGCTTGCGGTTGGACTGTGTTGGAAATTACAACCATGGTAAAGAGAAAAGCGACAATAAAATTTTCTTGAATGGAGACACTTGGCTCAATAGAAGTTGCGATGACTTGGATGGGACTTTGAAATGGAGCCGTTGAAAGGCAGTTATTGTTCAAGGAAAGAAGCATCAGCGAAGCTTGGCGATCAGCCATCAGGACAGGAGACACTCAACATGTGAGCATGTTGTTCGAATTCTGTGTTAGACGTTGTTTTTCTCTGAAAACTTTCATTCCTAATTTTGTAGCTTTGTTTGTATTGCTAGGAATTGTAATATCTTGCAATTGCAAGACGTTGTTGAAATGTTCGGCAAAACGAGGGTTTACGCTGGCCATTGTTTCATCACAGGAAACCCATAATTTTGGTGCTTCCACCTGTCAGTGGAGTCATGGCGCCGAAATCAGTGGTGTCATGGTGCTGTCAGTGGTGTCATGGCGCTTGAAATCGCTACCTGAGACGAGGAAGGAAACCAACTACATTTTAGGCAAGTACCATATTTTTTTGTTTCAATATTCATTGAGAAACCGTCAAAGTCGATTTTATACTTCACTGATTCACTGGTTTTGTATACACTAATGAAATTATTCACCTCGGTTTCGGCGAAAAGCTCGTTGAATATATAGTTTTCAAAAAATGACAACGCAAAAACCTAGAGCTTACATTCATAATAACATACATGAAAAAATTACTCGATTCTGATTGGCTGAGAGCAGTGCAGTTAAATAGAGAATATTACATGGTCGCGCGGAGATATGGAGTTTATCTTCGAATGTTCACATCGATATCAAACGAGTGAGCGCAGCGCGCATGACAACGTCTTCACTTGCGTCTCTACGAGATGACAAACACGCGCAAATAAAATGCTTGGGAAAGTTTTCCAATCGTGCGCACGTTTTTCATGTCCAATTAACCGCACATTGCATTACCAAACCACTATAGCCTTAGGGAGTTTGTCAAACTGGTTATTTTAGGCCTAACAGCGTGTTTCTCAAATTTCATACTGATACACCAAATTCAAAAAAGGTTGGGTTCTGAGTTGTTGCATTGTGCGCTGCGCATTCTTGCATGCCCAGACCGCAACGCAACATTGATGTAACGAATTTTTTAATAGCAATGTAGGTGTGTACTAAGTACACACAATACAATTGTGTATTGCCATGATAGCAATGTGGACCACAGTGTTTTGCATTCTCGGCGTGCAACAATGAGCAATGTACAGTGCCACAATTCAGAAGACAACCCTATTTTAATTAGGTGTATGTGAAAAATTCAAGGAAATTCCGAGACCGCGAGAAATTACATAGCTTGTTATGTTATTTATGCCAATATTTTATTTTTTTTTTACATTAAAAATGACCGGTTGTATTCCTTATCAGGCGAGGATCGACTACAAATCAATGTGGTGTCATCGAGCACTCCTCCAATTGTCAACCGTCTCATTGTGATCACGATATTTGGCACGAAGCTCATCTACAAAATAATTGACTGAAGGTATCCCACAACCGAACATATCAGTGTGCATTTGATGCCATCGATTAAATGTAATTATTGTCCCTTCCGTTTGGTTTGATCATCCATCATGGCACAGGAAGCGACGTTCGAACAATCCACGAGTCGATGACGAGGTCTCGTTCCAGTCTCCTTGCAATGACATGGCCATTTCGTTCCCAGGCTCAAAATCAACTGCCCGCCCCCGGGCTTGACAACGATCAAACTGCCCTCCCCCCGGGAAGGCCAGTATCGTTAAATGCCCAGCCCAGGGGACTAAAAATCGTGTCAAATGCCCGCACCCCCCCTCCCGGGCTTTACATTGATACGTGCATAAGCACAAAGCTGCATGTGACGAACGCCGACTAACTGTTTGTTCTGTAAGTCAGAAAGTTTTAGGAAGTTCTTAGGAAACAAAGAAGCCTTCATTCGGTCATTCTCAAAAATAGAAATAACAATGTGAAGGTCAAAATCACACAAGCATCATTTGTAGCCAAAATGCTTCACCTGAGATTTTGCCGTCGAAGTGATCAGTAGAAACGTCTATTCTCATGTTGATGTTTGCTGCAGCCAGGCTAATGAAAACAAGTTCGGCTTCTTCGGTAAATTATCCATACTGTACTGTTTACAATGTCCCGAAATACGGCATCAAGTAGCACCCTGAGTTCTTAGAAATTGCGCTTCTTTTTTACTTAACCCGGAAAGGTAATAAGGTCATTTCCTTATAAAAATCCGCTCGATAGACTTTTTTCAAACTTAGGCTATAAATCGATGTATCCTCTTATTTCAAACAAATAAGCCTTGTTTTCATTTGAAATATGTAACAATGCAATTAAATAATTAGTTTTGAGTTTATCCCGAGTTTTTATTGCAATTTTACGTTCAATCTTGTACTTTCGAGCAGGAAAGGACTCAGAGACGTTATCATGGTTACGTACACAAAATGGCGATGTTTTTGTGTTAATAAAAACGTTTTCAATTGTATTTCAAGTCTTGATCGATAGCTTTTTCTGTTGTTTTCAAGTATTTGAGATCATTAAACTGTCAACGAAATGAGCAAAAAATTATGGAGGTCAACGTACTTTTAAGGAGTTATTGTGCAAAACATCACTAAAACGAACACTTTCTTGCTTAAACTCCGAAAGGAGCCTGGGACGAGTTTTACAAGTTGGCTTGAATCGAACAAATTTCAGCCTTTCCAATTAACGGGAATTCTGCGATGCACTCAGTCTCAAGATACAGGTGGACACCAATGTACCTTCCATTGACGTGTCCATGTGGCAAGCGTATTTTGATGATGACCACGCTAGGTCGTGCATGAAAGGCGGGTTCGTCCACAGGAGGCATAATGTGCGAGACCTGTTTGCAACTCTTCTCAAGGACGTATGTCATGACATTCAGGTCGAGCCGCGTCTCGAGACTTTGACAGGGAAGTGCTGAGCAGCAGTGCCAACTCGTCCGATGAACCTCGATTGGATGTCAGTGCTCGCGGTTTCTGGCAAAAGGGGTAGAAGGCCTTCTTTAATGTAAGGGTGTTCACCCATTCGCAAAATGCCACCTGAACCAGAAACTCGACTTAGCCTTCAAGTGTAACGAGAATGAGAAGAAACGTATGTACAATCAACGTGTAATAGAAATCGAGCACGGTTCCCTCTTGTATTCGCATCATTTGGTGAAACTGGCAAAGAGATTCATAGCAGAGCTAGCGCAGAAGCTCGCAGAGCGAAAGACTATGACCTAATACCATTATTCATTGGCTGTGATCCAAACTATCCTTTAACCTGCTTTAATCTGCTGTAATGTATTTAAGAGGATCGGGAAGATCAAAATCTGAACTGAACATGGACTTAAATGGAGCCGTAATCTCAACAGTTGTTGGGCAGATAAAACAGACTCTTTTTGCATTTTAATTAGTTATTCAGTTTTGTCCCAACCAAAGGTTTTAGATATAGCAGAATAAAAGCTAACACAGTTAAAAGTGCTCAATGCCGGGTAGAGCGGTCAAAATATATTAAAATTGTAAAATATACGGCTAGAAAACTTTAAAATAACTCGAGTTTCACGCTCGGTGGCGATCATCATATAAAAAGTTTTGGGCACTGGGTTGAGTATTAAAAGAGTTAGGGCGGCTTGTAATTGGCGGCGATAAACTTGTTAGCATGCCGGCATTTGGCTAGTTCTTTTGTTCAACTAGATTTTTATCAACAAATTTTAAATAGCTTTTATAGATGCATTGTAATGGTTGTAATATGTTTTTGAACGTGTTTAAATAAAGTATGATTTGTAAAGGTTATTAATTTTACTAAATGCCAGTTTAATTGTATAATTTTTGTCAAGGAACAAGAAATCTCTCCTTTACCTTCAAGCGCAGACGGGGCTGCGCACTGCAAAACAGGGAATAACCTTTAAGTGTCTATAATCTTTGGCAGTTTTAGTTGATTTTAGCAATTTGGGGTGTGCTGAGATGAATAGCAAAAAAAGAAATCGGTTCAATCATTCTTTCCCCCCAAAATTAAGCGTCAAAGTTGGGTAAACAGACGCACCTTGAGGGGGCCCAACGTCTCGGGGAATGGTGACTAATGACTTGTGCGTGACGTCACACAAGTAACCTTGCTCCTTCCCGCTCGGTTTTCCTTGTTGCTTTGCGTCGTTTGTGTGTTTCTTGTTCAATTAAATTTAAATTATTTTGACACAAATCGTAGCAAAACTAAAAAGTGCTGGTGCAGTCCACTTCTTGTTTCATGGGTTACTTGTCTGCCGTCACCAGGAAAATTTGGCACTCAGTCTCTAATTTCATTACGCGCGCAGCCAGTTTCAATTTGCGTTCACATTTCCCCAACTTTAATGCTTAATTTCGGGGACAAGAGTTGGTCGAACCGAAATTTTTTTACCATTCATCTCAGCATGTTCGAAATGGCTTATATTAACCAAAATTGCCAAAAGGTTATAGACACTCTAAACTCAACGAAGGTCGGAGGCAGATGAAACTGAATTTGCATTATACCCAAGATGCCTTGCGAATAATGATCACCTTCCTTTGGGATCTCGTCCCAACATCTTGTTTGGGCAGTTCGAGGACGAAATCACCCTCCTCTGCTCTAAAATACTGTTACTATATTTTTCTCGGACAAACATCCAGGGCGTTTGTTCCTTTTTATGAGTTGCGTGAGAGGTTGTTTTTGCTAAATCGGTGTTTTACTACAGCCATAACCACTAAACTCTAAGAATTAGTTTTAACTGTTGCTGAAACGAAGTAATATATCAATGTCTTAAAATACATAAGCTCAACAAGCATCAAATTAAACATTTCTAAAATGAGAACAAAGAAAAATAAACAATATTTAACCAGTAGCAACAAAAAAAATTGAGAAATGAAACAGTCTACCTTGACGAAATAGTTTAAGTTTACCAGTTTAATTGCCCACTTTAAACGCCCGGATCACTTAATCCATTTTGGAGGGAGATACTTTCTAGAGTGGGGAGGATATTTGTTCCAGGAAATATGGTATTATAGCCTATGATCGAAAGAATATACAATATATATAATAGATATAATTTGAATAACACGGATCTGATCGGTGAAGCAAAATGAATCGTTTATTTCATTTCATTTCGGTCCAACCTTTATTACATTTACGTCCATTCTTGTATTACATTTAGGGAGACGTTTTACATTTGAGGCTTCTACATACGTCACACTAACACTTACTGTAGCAAACTGTCGTGATATGTCACGTCTCACATACAGTCACGACATCTGTCACTGAACATCAGTCAACTTTCTACGAGTACTGTTTGCCCGCACCTTGGGTAGATCCCACAATTATTTTAAAATACTAAGCAACTCTGCTAACTAAATAACATACCACAGGCAACGATGGTAATTTATGGGAAGTTATTTGAGTAACAAATTGTGAAAGAAAATTCGTTACCACCATGCCCTGTATTTACCAATATAACTAACTGATGCCTTTGGAGGCAGTAAAGAATAAAAAATATTTGTTACCATTAAAATTTGAACTTGACTAGCCACGTCTGTGCACATACACTGATAACATTTTTTGCAACTGGACTGCTTATTTTTTGATGCGGAAAAATTTTAAAAACTGCCGCGACGTTAATAACAGCTAATACAAGCCCCATTTCCAACCCTACGAATTAGTGTGTAATTGTTATTCATTTGGCCTGTGCTTTTCAATAGGACACCCATCTAGAACGCGACGCATCATGCATATTCGATAGAATAAGTAGGGATTTACGGAAAAGAAAAGTTGTCCATTTTACTGAAAAACATAAACCTGAAACAGGTACGTTGTTTGGGGAACCAGGTGCAACAAATAAAGTAAAGACTTAACTAACTGGGAAAGTACATGTAGGTACAACCGTACCACAAAATGAGAGTATACAACTCAACTGCCTGAACTGTCCAAAAAAACTACTACATATATCAACTACACAGCTGTAAATGTCAGTTCATATTACAATTTTTTGGTACCTAAGGAATTATTGAACGTAGGCGCTGCATCTCGGTAGTAAATGGTGTTTTAATGCTTGAAGTATTGTCAACCTCAACCCTTTCACGTCAACCACATTTCAGTATAGAATAAGTTGGTTATTTTTTAAAAAAAGTGATGATAACACAGATAATTCATTATAAATTCTCCATTACTCTAAGATGAAGTCTAAAGTCCCAACTTAATTTCTGCTATTGTATGAAAGCTGTTGATGTGAATTCGAATCTCCCTAGAGTGCATTAATTATGATAAAATTGCTGAAACCCTTACAGTGTTTTTCACCTAAAAACAGGCGAAACTTAAGAAACGGTTCACAGTTTTTTACAGTATAAGATTGTTAGGCCCGGGTCAAACATCAAACTCTTCGTGTGTCGAATAACTATTTTGCAGTTCAGATACACCTAAACTATCGGTTTTTTCGTTTCAGTTGGGTCAAAAATCAAACTCAAATCAGACGAAACAAATTCATTCGATCCTGAACTTTTCGAACGGTACAAGTTTTGAAAAGTCCAATGAACTCAACTCAGCTCGTCAGGAAACTGATAAAAGGTTAAACGTTTGTACGGGACAAAACAATCTTAACTTCCTTCTAGGAGATTGAAGTTTTTTCTTTCATGTTACAAAAAACTTGTGGTGTAAACCAAAAAGCAGTATATAAAAACCCTTTTCAACGGTGATTAGTATTGAAAATATAAAAAACTTTTAGGTGGAGGAGTCCCTTAATCTACAAAAATCGTCCTGGGACTGGCTCCCGAATTCATCCTCTGGGCCACGGGCGCTGCACTTGAGAACCTGTCATTCAGTGACGACGTTGTCTGCAAATACAAAATGAAAATGAGATATGAGTTGGGAACAGATAACACAAGTGTCAAGAAAACCGGCGTAATCAATTGATCTTGTACCGCGTTCATACAAAACACTAAACATGATTATATTAACCCTATTCCGCCTGGGCTTTTTTATGATGGTTAAATCTGGGGGGGCGGAAAGTGCCCGCGGCCCATAACTCTTAAACTATTAATGATAATGAAATGAAACTTGGTGAGGTAGTAGAGGATCATAAGCTCATTAAATTGGTATAATTTAATTGGCAAATGACGTCATCAATACGTCATAATGACGTCATAACTGCCAAAATTTTCGCTTTTTA
>JAOBRG010336861.1:0-15001 GCA_027574985.1 Umimayanthus nakama | reverse complement strand
CCCATTTCCTATCTAGGGCTAACGCTCAGTAGGTATTATTTGGGACTATTTCAGAGCACTATAACTTACTACAACTAGACCTAAATATATGCTTATCAGTGCTCAGCGGCCAAACCAAAGTGTACAACCTTGTAACCTTCACCTGCAGGTTTTCTTTGCGGTCCCGCGTCTGATCTGAGGTGGTGACTGCAAGCGCGTCTCAAACACAACTTGCGCTATTTTCCTACCCACGGCAAGTCACGTACTAATTACTCACTTGCCTGTTAGCACCAACTATAGAAATTGCGTATAATATAACTGAACACGAAATGCAGCCGGAGCCGTTTTGATAAATGCAGCCCTAGCACAAACAGTTTTTCTACAATCGCATTCATCTTTCGCGCGACGCACGGCAACATGAAATTTCCTGACGCCGTGGATCAGCTTTTTAAAACACTTGTTCTATTTCGTTAAATATTGGGCCAGGCTGAACGCCCCAGTGTTTCCGGTCCGGGGATGTATACTTAGCTTCTCGCGTAATTGTGTAATTGGCCTCCTATCATTTCAAGTAATTTGGCTCCTATTGTGTAAAGGGTCTCCTGTCACGCACTTCCATGAGCATGAATGCGTGACAGACAGGCGTGACAAACGTAGACATGCCTTGGCTATGGCCTAATTTAATTCCAACAATTAAACTGAAGCAAAAGTTCCCACGTGAATATTCCTTCCGTCTCGAGGTTGGGATTTTTTTTTTCGTTTTTATTTGTTTACACTGTTAGTATCTAAACAGATATTCGAGTATTAGCTTACTTAACTGTAGACGTGCAACTTTCGTACTTGGTAGAGACACAGCTGAGATAACTTTCGCAACTGTCTTCCGCGAACGTGACAATGATTCAAAAGTTGTTGAATTAAACAGACCACCAACCAGTGCTCGCCTGGGCTTGCGCCTTAACTTAGTATCGGTATTTAGGGAGCAGTTTATGAATAAAATGCGTGCCTTCGGAAAATACTCTCGTCAAACAAGTGATATTTGATTCGATGCGTTTTTAGTCTAGTTGGGCGCCCTTATTTGCTCTATTGTCTATGTGGGTTTGATTTCATAAAAAACTTGTGAAAAGTGGTGGCTCCTTGCGAAACGTACCAGTAGTTGCGGTACTTGTTCTTTAGGTACTTTACACAAAATGTATTGGTTTTAAAACTACGAGTTGGGCAAGATCACCGTTTATCTGTGCCAAGGATCAGTTATTTTTTAAATTTTTGAGTGTATTTACATTATACATTATAAGCCTATCTTTTGAATCCACAATGCTATTTTTAAAATAACTACAATTCAGTACTATGTATCCACGAAATTTAAGCCATTCAATCTTATTGGAAGCAATTTCCGTATTGTATCTCAGTTGAACGTTTTCTCAATTGCGGACGTGATACAAATATAGCCCCCTCAATAAATACCAAAAATGGCACGGCGGACCTTGCTCTGAAAGCTACATTATACGGGGTATTGTACCGCACTTTTGCAAAGTTCACCTCATAAGTCTGTGTCGAGGAAGCTGTTCTAATACCCGATTCAACTTCACTCTTCAGCGAAACCCGGGGGTCATTCATTTTTGTAGGCGTTTTAACGGAAGTTTTAGGAACGCCTCGTTTCTTCTATAGATTTTTGAGATTTGTACTTTGTGTCGTATTAAATGGCCAAAAGCCGGAGCTCAAAGCGAGTGCCGAAATTAGCTACGTTAAGATTTCAAAGATTTGTCCTTGCATGTAGTCGTATCTAGACTTCTCCAAAACTTTAACGACCAAAAACAGTGTTTGTATTTTCCTTGTCTTTATCGAGTTTAAAACTTCATGTTGCATCTACTTGCGGTAACTTTTCAACTAATTCAAGAATTGTTGCGAAATGATGTCACCAACATTTAATATATATACATGTTTTACAACGCCTGCATCCATGTGGGTTTCAATACATGCTGAAAGACATTTGCTCAGCTATCATAAATCATTAATTGGATAAATATGAACCCGTTGGACAAATGCGTTTCTGTCAGTCAATGAACATTTACATTTACAATACAGCATTCAAGGGCAAAACCGGCGAAGCCAGTTCATAGCGAAACCACTCAGATAGTAAATGCGCAAAGTTGAAGCATGCCACCGGACATTGCGAAAACCTTTTTTTCACAAGATTTCTTCCTCCCTACCGCCGGAACACCTACGCACCACGGACTCGAAAGAATTCGAAGTTGCTGCGAACAAGCCAACTGAAAGATTGGTATTTTAAATAACTGGCGTTTTTCGTCAGTTGCTCAAGAGCTCCACCCGTTTTCGTCACCTTATCCACAGCCTGTCGGTCACGGTTCTCACGTTCGTGTTGAATGCTGAGTGTTGAAAGAGCACTGGTTTTTATTAAAAAAACAAACCGAATAATCTCGCAACGTAAGAAAGTGAAACGTGTTTACAACTCCCCTCAAACAAGTGTACAGAAATTTATTTAAAAATTGTTACCCGGAAAAAGATCTTTTATAAAAGTCGCCTTGATCGGGTGAATTTTTCGATATTTCAACATGTAGCAGAACAAAGTCCAGCGTGGATTCAAAAAAGCTCTCTCACTTTCAATGTTATTGTATTGTGAAATTACACCATTAAAATCTTAGTTATACCAGGCAGGGTGCCAGGGGAAAACACTTTGCTCATGGTGCCTGGTGAGTTTGTAAAAAAGATTCAGTTCTGAATTGTCTATTGTTTTAGCACGGCCTTGAATGGAACGCAAAAACCCATTGTTAATCAGACCTGTATTGGTAATACAGACAACTTGTCGTAAAAACGCAAATTTTGCGCACAGGCCGTTTTAAAAACAGAATCATAAAAAATTATCCGGGCTTAAACTGATGCACTGAATTTTGTTTTAAAATTTGGTTTCCTATGTCACTTGCCGGTAAGAGATGAAAACTGCGTGCTTGCTTAAGTTTGTAATCAAAAGGGTAAGTACACATTGCCTAACTTAAGTTTTTAAAAAGGCTCAGAAAATGCAATTTTGAATCAGTAATCTGGAACAGCCTTTTCAGTGCTAGCACACATAGACGAGGTTGTTTTTGGTCGTTATCCAAAGCCTCGGGAACGTAGACGTCCACAGGCTACACTTCTCGAAAGTCCATTTGACGAAACTCCTCTCATAAAAATAAATCTTGTCCGGTTCAACTTCAGCGGAACCTGGGATCATTCGTTCTCGATCTTGTTTGGTTTTGACGGAAATTTTTGTTGCACTTCATTCCAAATATGGCCCTGCACTTGTCTAGTTATGACCGCAGGTGCTGATGGGAATTCATTATGAACGGGAAGGGTGCGCCCATTGCAGCAGCTTGAATCAGCTATCGCGCAAAATATAAAAAGTTTTAGTTTAGGTTCCATAGAGTAAGGTATTATAGTTTGTCTTTCCCGCCGGCACCGGAACTTCGTGGGAATATCAAATCTTTGTCAGGAATTTTTCTCGTTTCTCATAGAGAGTACCAACATTTTTTGCAAAAGAGCTCCCTTTTTATTTGTCTGGCGTTTTTGTATCGTTTTCGCTTCGTTCTCACCCATCCATACTAATGCGGTCAAGCAAGCGCAAGCAAGACATTATCGCTACAAAAGTTTGGCATTAAAAGAAGTTAATTTCCCTTTCAAATGTTTTGTTATTGAGTTGAACCAAGTTGCGATATTTGTGCCTTAAAAGTTGTTTTAAAAGACTAAAGTTTACATTTTTTTAACTTGGTAACTCATTTTTTGTCCAATCATAACGACAGCGTTTTTGAAAAGCTCCGTTTTGAATTCATGCAACCATATTAAAACGTTTCGATGCGTTTTCAAATATCTCCAGATCCAGAAGCATTTTCAAATGTATTCGTTTCCGAAAACGAAGGCCTCCGTTTTCGATTGTTGCAGTGTGGTCGCGAGGTGAAAACGTATCGAAAACGATGCGTTTTTAAACAACTCACATTAGTGTGGTTGAGGCCTAAGAACTGTGATCGCGAAAGCAAAAGGATTAGTGACTCTGCGAGCAAGCAGTCCCCATTTTTGATATACCATTTTTGTCGACTTTTTGCTAGGAAAATATAGTATCTAGTTTAAAGTTATTGCAAGTATTTTAAGCACTTAGCGTTTTGACTTTATGACAAGAGATTATAGCGTTTTATATTTAGTAGATTTTAAAGTGTAAATAGGTTACTGAAGGTTTGAGATAAAGTTATTTCTTTGTTATTATTAGTATTTTTCGTTAAGCATGGGAAATGGAAATTGTGGCTGTTGGTACTTGGGTTGTGAGTTTTATTAAAATACTATCAGACCTACAAGCAAGCATGAAATGATTCGGAAGAGAGTTTTGTTCGTCTCTCATGCTGGCGGCCGACCAAACGAGAATAAGTGCTCTATGAAAGTTTGGTGAGAGCTTTGCACAGTTCTCATGCGCGCAGTTAAACAAGGATGAGAGCTCACAAGACTTTTGCAACTCCTGTCAACATGTTGATAGTTGACGACAGTGCTCGGCGAGAGTCGATTAAAGTACATGAAAGTTGGCAGTCAAACGAGAGTGAGATTTTGAACTTTTATCAGCAGTCATCGAAGTTTTTAACAAGTTTATAGTTGATGAGAGCACCGAGGGTCAATGAGAGTACATGGCTGGAAAGTTGGCAGTCAAACGAGAGTGAGAGTCTGAACTTTTATCAACAAGTTTTGAGCAAGTTTATAGTTGATGAGAGCATTCGAGGGTCAATGAAGGTACATGACTGGAAAGCTGACCGTCAAACGAGAACGAGAGTGAACTTTTGTTCAATGTTCCAGGGCTAAGTTAACTGCTACGCTGTAAGGACATGTTTTGAGCCGAGTTTCTCGTGAGAATCTTATGCTGCTTTCAATATCATTCAGCACAGATCTTTCGTGTCGGCTTGAACAATATCAACCATCAGGTTTTATAAATCTCTGAATCGAAACCTTTTCTTACAAAGATACTTGTCAGGGGTGGTATTCCAAGTGCAGTATTCGATGTGAACTCTTGCAGGAAATGGCATCCGGGCCACACCAATATAATAGATACACCGGTATGTGCCACTGCTTAAGGAATGGTTTTCAGGCCTTTTGCCGTTTTGGTCTGAGCAGGGCAGGGCAGAAAAATTTTTGTTGGTCTGTTTAGTCTGGGACGAGGAATTATTGGGTATTTAGTGGCTAGCATGCTAAAGGCAGGTGTCAAAGTTCTACCAAATATACACTTTTTTTTTAAGAACCAGTAACTTTCGGCTCAGCCTGGGCTGTTCTTAAATTTTGGCGATTTTAGCCTCAAATTGTTCTTAAATTGTTCTTATTTCCTGGTTATTCCACTCAGAACAATGAAAAGACGCTAAGAAACACATATTTGCTATTGTTTCATACTTCTGTGCTGATGCGAGAAAGTTTGACACTGTCTATACATTGTCCGCGAACGTTACGAGCTTGCTCATCAGCGCTCGATGACCCAGCTATTAAATTCTAACAGATCTTTTACACATTTTCATCTCATTCTGTGTACAAGAATTAAATAAACTTTCTTAAATTTTTCTGTTCAAAATTTCAGTCTGGTGAGTGTTCTTAGCTTGTTCTTAATTTTTGGGCAAGTCTCAGCCTGGGTGTTCTTATAAAGTTTGTTCTTATACAGAAAAAAGCGTGTACTGGTTGGGAATTTAAAACTAGGATCATTCCCCTGTTTTGCAATGCGCAGCTCTTTTGCGCATGAAGGTAAAACTATAATTTTTGAGAGATTTCATTGTTCCTTCAAAAATTGCACAATTAAAATTGGCAATTGGTAAAACTAATTGGAAAGACTCAAATTTGTTCGATTTAAGCCAACTTTTGTAAAACTTTCCAAGGCTCCCCTCGGAAATTGAGTAAAAAACGTCCATTTTGGCGATATTTTACACAAAATCTCCTAAACAAGCACAGTTCCCCGTACTTTTTTGCTCATTTAATTGATAATCGAATCATTTCAGTTACTTGAAAAAAACGACAAAAATCTTTCGACCAAAACTTGAATTAAAATTGCAAACGCTTTTACTAAATAAAACATCGCTTTTTATGTACGTAACCATAACAACGTTTCTGTGTCCTTTCCAGCTCGAAAGTCCAAGGTTGAACTTAAAATTGCCACGAAAACTTCGACTATAATCGAAGCTACTTATTTATTTGCTTCATTACATATTTCAAATGAATCCACGGCCTATTTGTCATACTTACGCAGATAAATCAAGTACTTCGAAACAAGGACCCAAAACTGACCGGCTATGTGACATTAAGGGCGTGTGTTTGATAGCTATAGCTGTCAAACGAGGTCGGACAACCCCCTTTATATTTATACCACCTCTGGATTCTCTCATGAAAGACACAGAATTTACAAAGTTTGAAAACAGCTATCGAGCGGATTTTTTTTCAAGGGAGTGACCTTAACAGGGAAAGGGTTTTGACGAGCTAGCGGCACACATCCACCAAATATTATGCAGTGCACACCAACCAATACTGCTTTTTCCACCGCCGCCGAGGCCCAGCCGAAAATTGCGGCTGCCCTTCACCCCATTTCAGGCCGCGCTGAAGGTCCCATCAGTCCGTATGGCCCTGACCAGGCTGAAAGTTTTAAAACGGGATGAAACTCAACCCCGCGATTTGAAACTGTCTTCATGTAACCGAAATATCCGTTCAATTAATGGAAGGAGCTGAAGTTTCAGCTCCCCCGGGCTGAAATTCCATATAATTAGTTTCTCGGAGAAATCTAAAGTTTTTAGAGTTGTTTCACAAAATTCTCTGGGGCTTATCAGAACGTATGATTCGTAATAATAAGCAGTGTTCGCTTAAACAATTTTAAAAACGTTTGTCGAAATTGTTTAAAAAAGATTTGTCTTTCATCACAGCAGTGGTCGGGTCGGGTGGGAGTCCATGCGAACTTTCCACCACACCAAGAGGGTAATTGGCACCAGACATAACAACAACAACAACAACAACATTCAAATTTAAAGCGTGATCTATTGCTCATTACATTCATAAAATATTACTATTTATCATATTCCGGCACCCTTGGTGGAAGATCATGGCCCGCGGTGTGTTGTATGGGTGTTAGGACATCATTGAAACAGAACTGTTTTTAAATCTAAAACTGAGCCGGATTTGTTTGTACTAGTGTCGAGAGAGTAGCGGTGAGATATATGTTTTAGGTAAAGGAGTGAAAGGTATACTTCTATTTTCACTCGCAATATTGTTAAACACCATTCATCATAGCATGCTAGTATATACAAACTTATATTATTTTTGCAATGAACAGCTACTCAGAAATAGTTAAAACTAGCTGAGCTTTTTGTTTGAAGATGTACTTGAGAGGCCGAAAAATACGCATGTTTATCAAAGTACACATGTTTGTATACTACTGATATGTGATTCTGAAGAAACTGAAAGATTCTTGGTTCTCAAAATACTCATAATTCCTGAAATTCTTCGGTTTTAGTTCTCTGTGTGTTGAACTATAGTGCAGTACACAGCTAGAGGTATTGATGTTATTGTCAAGATAGTTTCTTAAAAATTATTGTTCAAAAAGTGAAACGATCTCCTCCTATACATACCCGCGCAGAAGTTCAGCAAAACAAACACAAACCAGACAAGTTGATTAGTCAACAAAGACTCCTAGCAAAGACTATAACTGTGTAAAGCAATATAAGCGGATGCGATTTTCGGATGACCCTTGTTTCAATATCTTGTAGCTGAAGAGCTGGTATTGCTGTTGTGTGCACAGTTTACTAGCTGGAAACCAGCCGCGAAAGATAAACAAAAACTCTGCAGGTGTGGGAATATTTTAAGAAGCTATTCCAAACATGCTTGCAAATCATTATCTTCTACAAAACAGTTCACAGACAGAAAATCGGATTAACTGGGCTTTAGGAAACGACGTTTGGTATTTCGTACTTTTTATTCGTTTTAGGAATGTACTAACACTACAATGTTGAGTTATAGTCTTTAAGAAAAAAAGCAGTGCTTCGAATTTCCCATCTTTACAGAATTTAGCCTCAGGATATTTTTCTTGGTCTCCCACAGCTTTTAGCAAAACGTTAACCCAAACAATAAAACCTGAAAACGAAAATGATGAACCCTCTTCGCACTTATTATGCCAAGAAAAAAATATTTATTTACTTTAACCCTTTTAAAGAGCTTAAAGGTAACTGTTTTCGAATCCAGCAGTCGGAAATACAATCTCAGACATTTCCTGTCTAATCTCAGTAAATCTTGACTGCTTTTGTTGGATGTATTTTGCATAACAACAGAGTTTATATTGAGCTAAAGAGATGGTTTACTAGTTTAGTGCTTGGTACTTACTTATCGAATGTGCCGTTGATTGTGAAACAAGCTAGATTGTAAAGGAAAGATGTGTTATAGTTTTGAAATGTTAACGGTATTAACTGGAGTGATGGGCGTTGTGCATTAGCAGTGAGCCTGCTAACAGGTGTTTTGACATAAACGCAGGGCGAAAATAGATTGTTTTCAAGAAAACTGTTTCTTCTATTGTCTTATGACATCTCATTAGCAAGGAATTTATCAGTTTGATCGAAACAAATTACCAATCACTGCAAATTGACTAATCTTTATTAAGGACTGATACATTTTCCCTATAAAATCAACTAAATTTGAAGCTACACATGTACGTTCTATGCCTATGGCACAGTCAGTGAAATTTTCAGAAACCCAAAAAGATAGACGACGTTATCTGAAACGATTTTAATTCCGATCGGTGTATTGACCCCACTCCTTGAGTGACACACGACAAAACACTTTTGCGACTGTTCATCATTTACAACTAAGGAGGGGAGCGGAGGAGGAAGGGGGGGCGGGGGGCGGTGAAGGTTACAATCCAAGGAGGACTAAATCTGTACCATCTCTCCCTCGTAATGACAAAACACGCCACATTGAGATCGGTGGAGCAGATCTTTCCAAAAGCATCGGTTTATGGATTTTGTTTGGACTTTTGGATTCAAAAAAACCTAGAATTAAAAAATACCATTATACCTTACACAAACTTATTATTGTAGCCCGAAATACTGTTCAAATCGAAAGTGATTGCTGCTCCATTTATGTTTAACAAAATTTTAATGCCAAAAAACTGTTTGATTCTACAGTGGCTAAATAATCGTGAAAATTGCTGTTGTTTCGCCGAATTTCTCTTATTTTGAGACAAAACAGCAAAAATTTTGTGATGTATTTTATGAACAAAATTGGAAAGAGATTTAATAACACAGTAATGCGGAAACGACGTTATTTGTTTCAATAGTTGGTAACAAAAAGCGAAAACGAGAAAGAAAAAAAGGAGCAAAGGCTTTATTATGAGCACAGGAAGTACAGGAGACTTGGCCAACCGTAAACGCAAGTTTTAAATTTGCGTTTAGTTTCCCCTAACTTGCATTAACTTTAAGCGAGCTCGAGTTTGAATGAAAGTAAGTACAATTTCTTCAAGCTTCTTCACTTCAGGTGGCCAAACGAAACGTAACTCGTAAGTGACTTGCAGTGACTTTCACAGGGTCCTCGGGGGGTAGGGGCTGGGTGGCTTCAGCCTCCCCCCCCCCACTACTTTTTTGGAAATTATAAAGAGTTACTGAGAAAAAGTGTTTTCAGCCCTTCCTTCCCCACTTTGAGTCATTTGTCACCCCCCCCCCCCGCCACCACTTTCAAAGTAGCTCCACGGTCGATGTTTCATCTGCTTTATTTAAGCCTTTAGGGCTTATCAAAACTATTAGTATAGTACCCGCTTCATGAAGGAGAACTTAAGTTTGTTACGAGAATGAAAGCCAATAAGCCTTGTCAGTTTAGTTTGTTGCGTAACAATAGCTGACCCCACTGCTCAGTCAACTGCAAATGTTTATTGAATTGGTGCGGAGGTGGTAACATATTTACTATTCATTACGTTTAACTACGAACTAAGGAACTACCGATGCGAATACTTCAGACTTGATTGTGCTGAGCTGATCGATTTATGATAGTGAAACATGAAAAATAGTTTTGACGCTAAAATCTAAATATAAAATGGAGCACCAACGTTACTCACACTAACAGTTTAGTCAAATTGTCCAAGTTTATTTGAAGTGACTGAATTCATGGCAACATGCAGTTGCGGCACTCTGTTGAGATATTAACACAGAGACTGCTTTTGTTAACATTCCCTGCTCCACGTGAATATAATTTCACGTTGATACCCCGAGGCACTAGCTGACGCAACGACGCGAAGAGTTTTTCGAATCTTTTGTTTGTACCACGTGGGGACGAAAGCAGTGGGAGGAGTCGGTTGATCGAGTACACGTGCATGTAGTATTTGAAGTTCTCGAGTCTTTCCACTTGTGTTCGCCTACGTGACAAAGCACACGCCACGGCAGTGCCGCTATTTGCTCATTAAAGTATTTTATTCTTTTTCAATCGCAGATTCTCCAAATCGAATTAAACGTAGCTGAGTGCCTTCCAGCTGCAGTACACGCTTTTTTTCTAAGAACAACAAGGCTCAAATTTGCCCAAAAATTAGGAACAAGCTAAGAACAATTGAGGCTCGACTTCGGATTAACTGAAGATTTTATTAAAAAACACAACACGATGTTGCAAGAGAGTCATGAAAATTTCCTGTGCAAAACCTGTGTTTTAGTACGCTTAAGGCAAAACCCTTTTTGAATAACCAACATGTTTGCTGTGATAATTGGCATGATGGAGACAAGAACAATTTAAGAACAGTTGAGGCCCAAATTGTGAAATTACTTGTGAACATCGAGGCTTGGCTAATATTTACTGGTTCTCATAAAAAAGGCTTGTACTTGGAAGTTCGTGTTCAGGATTATTAAAGAACGATTTTCGCGCCTGAATATGTTTTTACATGTTTTTAAATTGAAAAGATTCAATGCATTCACCAGTAGACTTATTTAAAGCCGATAAAAGGGTCTCGTAGGTCAATCATCTTTCGTTTTTGAGTTTATCAAAAGTTTCTACCAAATAATGTTTATAGCAATTTCAGTTACATATTTTGTTATTGCACTTGTCATTTGATTTATGATATCTTAATCCCGAGAGAGATGGTGAAGGAAGTCGTGTTGGGTGAGGGGGTTGGAGTGGGGTACTTACCTGTATATCTTGGATGGCCGGGGTATGTCGCAAAAGCCTTCTAAAAAATAATGGCCCTAATTTAGACCTGAAAAAGCTTTTTTTGTACTCTGATTCAGATCAAACAGCATCAAACTGCAGAAATCCTGTTTCACACAAGACGAAATACGCTCAGCTGAAATCTTTGTATTGACGATCCTAGACGGAAATAACAGAGAAAATCAAGAAAAAATATTACTGTTCACGGGTTTTTGACGCAAGTCAAAGCCTTTTCCAGACCTTTTCAGGCAAAATTGTACACCTTTTTCAGACCAAAAACGGCTCGAAAGCTACA
Source organism: Umimayanthus nakama (assembly GCA_027574985.1). Lineage (NCBI taxonomy): Eukaryota > Metazoa > Cnidaria > Anthozoa > Zoantharia > Parazoanthidae > Umimayanthus > Umimayanthus nakama. Next base: position 3,573 of record JAOBRG010336861.1, on the reverse strand, counting down.
CCCTTATGGGGAGGAACATACCCGTAAAGCCATTTAAGGAGGTAGCTTCCCTCCCCCGGGTACCAAATCTCAAGCTTCGTCTTTTTGTTGAAAACTTGCAACAGTTTCTAAGACTAATAAACTTGTCGCTACGACGGACCCTGCTGCTAAGGAAAAAAGCGCCTGCTTTGGAGGTCAGTTGCTAAAGGTTTCGCAAAGTTAAAAAATTCTTCTTAAAATAGAGTTCGTGATAAACGATTTGGTAGACTAAAACTCAAAGTTTTGTTCATTGGTTGAAATTCAGTAGCCGTATCCGAGGAACCGGACATTTGAACTTTTGGGGGTGGTGCGGGTAAGAAAACGTATAAACAAAAATTGAACGATCGATTCGGGGGAGGAAATAATTTGCACGCTGATAAAGAGAATGTGTGAGAAATCAGAAAAAAGTATGTTTAAAGGTTAACCAATAGAAAAAAAATGCCCCAAAATAATTCACTCATCATTCCCTCCAGCGCCGTTCGCATCCAACCCCCCCCCCGTCCCTCTGCAAATAAGGTGGACCGTCCCTAGTAACTTGGAACTAAACGCTTTGCAAAATTACAATACCTGTCTCGGAATTGAAGGTGATAAACGATTTATCCTGGTAGCCATAGTTGCTAACACCCCGCCAGCAGCGAAAAAAAGCTAAGAAAGAATCTAAAATTTTTGAAAGAATGTTTTCCTTTTATTTAAAAAATGTAAATAAAATTGTATTCTTGGCTTCATAAAAATAAACTATCCAATATTCAATTTCTGTACTATGGCTCACCTATGGACCGGGCATGGAGCTGGTGTTTATCTATCTGAGTCCAATCTGGAGCTGTGGTTGAATAGACTAACCTGCTTTAATGGCATTTCAAGAACTCACAGGTGCGACAAATAATCCAGTTTCGTATGTGCAGTTGCCGCAGGATAACAATGACTTCAGCCGCATTTTGAAAGTGTTATTCGTCTCAAAGATCAAATCCATAAACACAAGGGAGACCTTATCTATTTAAGTCCCGTGTCATTCGGTTGAGGTTCGGACTTCTAATCTTTTTTGCTGTTGTTTATCTTAACATGTTCACCCCAGTCAAAGCTGACAGTCCACTTTGCTCTGATTGCTGGTACTCGAAAAGTCTAATTTTCATCCAACCTAAAGGAAGCTTGCGTAGCAATGTTAAAGGAAACGAAAAAGAGGAGGGGTTGGTAAGGAGATGAGTTAAGCTAGAGAAGGGGACTGGGTAAGAACAACATCACTGCACATTATAGTTACACATGCTTGAACTGTTTTCAGGAGAAAATTGTTTAGATAAAAGAAATAAGCGTTCGGCTAGAACTCTCTGTTGTAGCCTCGCTTTGATGTTGAAAACAAGACTACCAACTCTGTGTACGCGCCCCTTTTCCAATACTCCCATCCACTTTGTAATGGAATGTTCGAAATGATTTGACGGCGACGCATACTGCACAATTTGATAAGGCCAAACAAAACAATTTAGTTGCTAGTATCCTTTTTTTTATTTTTTTTATTTTTTTTTATTGTCGGAAACAACTGTTTGACAACGTAAAAAGTGAATTGCAGATTCTCGAGTTGATTTTCAAGGAGTTAAAATGACGTTACCCTACAGGATGATCAATGGTGCACGTTTATTTGACAAAAATGTCTTTTGCCTTTCACAAATGTGGACTTCGGCATCAGCAGAAATAAACCACAGGTGTTCGACATTGTCAGTAACGTTTTAAAGCAAAGGTATGGAAATAAAAAATAAAAACTTTTATTGGTCGGAAGACTTTTCAATAGTCGGGCGAAGATGCTAACCAACTTATCATTTTTATTTGGCCTAAGCTAAAAGCTGAATCCCTTCCCGAGCCAAATGGCTTTTAAGGCTGTAGTGTTAAACGGATGAGAGTCTGTTGCTACCCCACCCAACAGAAGCTGGTAAGACCTGACCAGCCGGGCTCGAACTCGCGACCTTTGGGTTACGAGTCACACGCTGACAATGCGGTTCACTGCGCTGCGTACATATACAAAAAGATAAGCTTACCATTTAGATATTTTTCCGCTTTCTAAAAAACCTCTCCCTCCTTTTTCTTTGTTTCGCTTTTCAGGTGTAAGTGAAGGTTTGAAGATTCCAAATGTTTTCCGGAAAATATTTGATTTTTTTCAAATATTTACCAAAAATGAAAAAATGTTTTTAACGGTTTTTGAACGGTTTTCGAACACTTTCGAAGACTTTTCTAAAACTAACCGCTGTATAATAAAACCCTTATAAACACGACATTAGACAATGGCCGAGTACTTGTCCAGTTGTGCTCTGGCTCGCGAGAACATTGTCAACACGAAAAAAGACCAAGCCATATTGGCAGACCAATTAACATTATATGATACTGTATGATTTATATTGTGCAGATTCAACAAGAGCTCTATTCTTGCAAGATATATATGAAACTGAGCAACAAATAAAATAACTCGACTAAAATATGATATAAAAACCTGCAGTGACAATGTTATTAAAAACATGTGTCCGTCTGCCCGTTTTACAAGATACAGTTCAGCTCCGATAACTCGAACCCTCGACAACTCGAATTTCACGCTAACTCGAAGCAAAACCAGTATTCCTTGGATTTGCCTCATAATGTCATATATTTACTGTATGTTAACCCATATAAGTCGAACTGCAATAACTCGAAACCCTGCTATTTCGAAGCAAAGCTTACTTCGCTTCAAGTACTTTGCTTCGTATTTTTAGCCTAGCTCGGTAACATGAAGTCGATTTTTGAACAAATTTTTCAACAAATACTAAAGTGAAATTTAGCGCTACATATTCGAAAGAACAGTAACTTTACAGTACTTTTGATTTTCATGTTTTTTTTTGTTTTGTCGTTTTTATGCTCTTACATTGCTAAAAATCATTCAATAAAACACAAATAAGAAAAAAACCACTTTAATCAAGTGGTTCTGGTTTTTGTTCGAAACCCCGAGAACTCGAAGTAATTTCAATTTCCCTTGGTATTTCGAATCACCAGGGTTTATCTGTATATTGATTGACTTTCCACAAAACCTCCATTAACGGGACAACGGAACTCTAGTACCAGCTTTATTAAAAACCAGACAACTGATAGCAGAAACTCCAAGTCGTACGAGTTTCTCGCGATACTAAATACTTTAACTAACAACGGGCCTTACAAAAGTTATGTATCAAATTATTGTTTCGCCCATGTACCTTAATTATTTACCTCCCGTTGTTTGACATTACCAAGATACGCTTATGCTGTTCACAACTTTGATTTGAAAGACCAGTATATTGCATCTATAGATCTCATGTAAGTGCCTGTTTGAACGTCTATCTTCCATTCGGGCACATCGTGATTCGACAACCTCACGGAAAAAGAAGCTGCGACCACAACAATGCTGGAGCCCAGTCAACGAGAAAACTCAATTCCTACACCCATTGGCAAAATTGTTTTTGTACACGTTTTTAAAATATACTACCCACTATACCAGGCGCGTAGGCAGCATTTTTTGCAGGGGGGTGCATCTCAAATTCGAGCGGACCTTGTGTCAGCAGTCCTTAA
>JAOBRG010336850.1:0-15001 GCA_027574985.1 Umimayanthus nakama | reverse complement strand
ACTACTACTACTACTACTACTACTACTACCACTACTACTAATACGACCAAGCACTTTTCTGCAACATGATGATTTAGAATGTTTGCTTGCCGAATTCATAAATTATTACACTGTTTTTGCTAATCAGAATATAACATTTTTTGCAACTTTCTTCATTCCAGGAACTTATTCAGAATGCTGATGATGCTGGAGCCACCACCGTGAAGTTTTTGCTGGATTCACGTAAAAGTCATTATGGTACCTCCTCTTTGTACAATGACAATCTCGTTCAGTTCCAAGGCCCCTCACTGTACACTCAGAACAATGCACTGTTCCAGGAAAAGGACTGGGAAGGGATCCAAAATTTGATGCTCAGTAACAAGAAAGGGGATCCATTGAAGATTGGGCGGTTTGGGATCGGCTTCAACGCTGTTTACCACCTGACAGGTTTGTTAGAACTCATAATTTTCGCCACTCTTCAAACTTAAAAGGACCAGGTTCACCCACCCATATTGTCCTTCATGTCAATGCGCTAACGAGGTTTAGAACACTGTTTTTGCACAATGCATTTAAAACTATTCAATTTATTCGTGTTCAAGAAGTAGTGTAACAGTGAAAATACGTTTTCGGAATCACTTCATGGTTTGTACGCACGAATGACCAAGTACGGTTCGTTCATGGTAAAATGGCATTTGCGGCAATATGTTCTGAATCCGTTTGGTTGGACGGTTCCAACCTTATAAGTAATTTCATTTTTTGAGCGAGGAATTGAATGCTCTTGTAGCTTACATGTATGTTCCTTGGATAATAATTCGGGGACTAGGACTCGCCTTTTTATTTCCAGAGTATAGAAAGGTGTTTTAATACATGTATTACAGTCATATTTAGAAATAAAACATAACTGTCGATTCATTTACTTGTAAATGCGCGATGTAAGGAAATGTTGTTGTAGCTTTGATAAATAATTTGTATATTCATTTTATGGTTTTTGCAACTGTGTTTTGGATAAACAAATCTGAACTTTGGTTGTTCGTGTTGATTTGTGTCAGTTACAATTCTGAAAATCCATAGTTTCATTGTTTCGCCTTTTTGCTTGCACTTTAGATTTGCCAAGTATTGTGAGTGGTGACCGACTGGCATTTCTCGACCCACACTCATTTTATGTCAAACAAGGGGCCTCTGGTTGTCAGTTTGAGCTGAAGGCTCAACTGCTTGAACATTACAACGATCAATTTTCACCATACGAAGATGTTCTTGACTGCAAAGTGTCCAATGGCCGTTATGATGGCACTTTGTTTAGGTTTCCCTTGAGAAACAATCCATCACAACTTTCAAGCAAACTCTACACTGTTGAACAAGTTCGAAAATTGTTCAATTCTTTCAAGGAAGAAGCCCCTCTTATTCTTCTGTTTCTAAAACATGTTGAAAAGATAATACTTTACGAGACTGATGCCGAACAGTCCGAGAGGCTACTGTTCAGTGTGCAGGTGAAGGAAGATTGTCTGGCAAATGTTCGATGGAAGAAGCAGGGATTTATTCAACTTATTGATAACATATATGAAGGGAATACTGTTGGTGATGCAGTGATGGATGCGTTCCTAACAATACAAGAGTTTGATCACGATTCTGGAGTACAAGATCATTGCTGGGTTTTATGCAATTATTTCTCCACAAGGAACCTCAGGCTGCAGCACCTAGCATCAAGGCTGACGTTAGCACCATGGATGGGAGTTGCTTGTCCAGTGACACTGCAAGACTCAAAAGCTCTAGCGAAGGAAGGCGGGCGCATATACTGCTTTCTGCCATTACCCCCAGATGTCCACACTGGTCTCCCAGTTCATATACATGGCGCCTTTGGACTGACCGACAACCGTCGTGGGCTAAAGTGGCCTGGACCCGAGTGTCGTGACGATGCTGCAGAGTGGAACAAATTGTTGGTGGAGGAAGTTGGGAGCGTTGCTTATCAATGTGCCTTACGTTACCCGATGAGTGTAACGAATCAATCACATGCTAACTTTATCTACACGTGGTGGCCAAATATGGAAACTGTGCAGAGATGTTGGGTTCCGATGCTGGAAACGATGTTCAGATGCATCCTCAGTCAGAACGTGCTATGGTCAGATTTTGGTGGAGGAGCATGGATTGGCTCCCAGGAAGCGATTGTTGATCGGTTGCATAAGTCTTCAACTCCGTTGTCCAAAAAAGTCAGGGAAGCTGTGGTTGGATTGCTTAAGCAGGCGGATCAGCCAGTGGTGATTCTACCAGACCACATGCTGTCAATCATTGATACTTACGGAAACGGTGTATTCAACGAGGTCTCCCCTAAATTTGTGCGACAGCTGTTGAAGAAGAAACAGCTTGGAAACTGGAATCTTAGTTCGATGTCAAGGGAGGGCAAACTCCTTGTGTTGGAGTATGTTGTTAGCGATAACACTGCTCGTTATCTCACCCGTGTGCCCTTGCTTCCCCTGGCAGATGGCACCTTTGGGGAATTTCAGAAAATCCCATCACGGTCTGCTGCACCTGTGTATGTTGCATCTGAAGAACACCCACGATCAATTTTGCCAAACTTTTGCAGCAGGTAAAAATATGTTCTTTGATTTATATGTTAAGCTGGCATACACAGATGGTTTGCATTTTGCTACAATGCCAACTAGTTTTAGAAAAATTTAACGTAATGCATTTTTAACATTCACTTTGCAGTTTCTTTCAGGAGGAGCTCCTCACATGTCAGTATGTCAGAAAATTAAACATTTTCTGGAAAAACACAAGTGTTGGGAAAGACATGTGCCATGCACGTATGGGACATAAATTCAAAACATGGCGCATTGAAAAGTCCGTTGGCGGACTGGAGTGCGCCCAGGTCCCTGGCCGTTATTCACAGAACGATTTTTTCCGCCAATCTACATTGCTGGGTGTATACTTGTTGCAGACTTGGTCCATTATACCTTTTTGAATTTTTGAGGGAGAGAATAAAACGTTCCTCTGCCAATCGAATAACAAAGAGCAATTCAAGATCTTTGTTATCGTGATAGTTGGAAGTGGAATATGACAGTTTCGAGCGCTTTCAAACATTCACCATAAGTAAAACACAAGTTCACCGTCCGCGTGTTTAACGTGTTTTCGAAGTTGAGTTGACAAAAAATATACCCGCTTATGAGAGTGACCTCACAAGTTTTTTATATTAAGTTGGAAATCAGTAAAGTTTGTGATTGTTATTTCAAATTAGTTGAAAACAAGTTTGCCCTATTGAAAGTTTGGACTTTGACTTTTCCAATTGTAACCAACGGCGGCCGCAACTCACTTGGCTAAATCTATTTTTTTTTTACTTTTATGAAAACTTTCAAAGCTTTTAACAACAAAGTTCCCATTGAAAGTTTGCCATTCAAGATCAACAGGAAAATACAAAACTTGTTGGCTTAGCCCCGTTCACTTGATTATGTAAAACAATTGCTGAAGTAATTTTCTATCTAGGCGCATGGCGAGTTCGAATGAAACTTTTATTCATTCATTGTTGTTGAATCACCTATTTTTAGGTGGTACTTGGTGTTTTGTTGAATCAAATAAAAATGAAAAAGTGTGCATGGCACCCGTAAGAACTTTTTATGTTTCCAAAGCTCTACGAAAAACTCCATTAATTGGAATTGATCGAAGACGAGCTGGAGCTCGCACGTCCCGACTTCATTTCAGTTCCCGTCCTTGCACCGCTCTTTGTGTAAATTTCACCCCCATTGAGCTCATTGTTTGAAAGGTCGATTTGATTTGGATGTTCTTAAATATGTTCTTAAAATATCTTTACTGATTTTAGACAATATAAATAGTGCATGTACCATATGTGTTGTTTGCAATAGGTTATCATCATAAATAAATGTTCTTCACCTTTTCTCAGCCTCTCAGCATGTTCTTAAATTTTTGCCGATTTTCAGCCTCAGGTTCTTATAAAAGTTACTGAGCAATCAGCATGGACACAGTTGGTTTTTCGCGCTGGCTGATTTCAGTGTGTTTTTTCGTCTTTTCTTTTGTTTTGGGAACTTTATAATGCTAAAAATACAAAACGATGTAATAACTTGTTTAATGGTAACTGAAAACATAAAGATTAAAATTAAACAAATTTCAAATAAAAATGCGGTCCACTATTAGTTTATTTAAAAGATGATAATGGCCCATAAATTTTAAAAATGGCCCATTGATTTTCAAGGATACAAGCCATTGACCCATAACCCTTTAATCCTTCCCAACCCCTGAACACACCCAACTGTATATTACCATTTTAGCAGATACAAATAATCCAAAGATAATAGCGAAATATCAGACGAATGACCTAGTCGGTTCTCCCTAATGTTTCATCAAGTGTTTCAAATTTGTAGGTTTTTTATTACCGGAAAGTAGGCAAAATTCCCTAGTTCCGAGATTAGTTAAAATATATACTTTTTTAGTTTAAGTAGTTAGTTTCTTCCCTCTAACATTTTTTCTATTACTATTTCAACAGCTTTCTCGACGAAAATATTCCAGCAGGTGTTTTGAATTCCCTCTGCGATATGGCGGTTAGTTGTGCTGAAACCAGGAACCCCATACAGCTAGTAAAGCTAAGTGCTGAGATGGTCCCACTATTGTTAAGGCAAGCACTACCGAGTGAGTGGTTCTGCGAGTCAGACGTGGTTACATGGACTCCAACCTTGCCAACTCATCCCCCAAAGTCGTGGCCGAGCTCAATCTGGAAATGGCTCTCTGAACATCCAGACATTAGTCTTGATTTGTTCGAAGGATTTCCAATGGTAGTACATTCCTGGAATTACACCCTGGCTCTTGTAAAGTTGAGACGCGATGGCAAGGTAATTAGGAGAAGTGGAGATGACGTTGTCTTACCCGAGGCTGTGGTATCTCTCCTGTCAAGAATAGGATGTATTGTTATTGATGATGTATCACCTTTCATGCGCAATCACCGCCAGTTACCAGAGTTTGTATCTTTCCCCTCCCCTGGTGGTGTTCTTAAGGTTATTCAAGCACTGGGAAACGACGTAGCTATTGAAAGGATTGGCGCCTGCTGCACTGAGGAGAAGAGATGGCTACGTCGTTTTCTGCTTAATCGACAAGTAGAACCTCAACTACAGGAACTACTAGCTCACCTACCAATCTTTGAAGCAATGGATGGGCAATCGCTTATACCAATCAAGCGAGATGGCGTTACTGCTACCATTCTTCCTCCATATTTAGTGTTGCCAGCCAATTTTCCCGTTAAGAGATCGTCTGAAATTATCTTTGGAAAAGATCAAGATGCTCAACGGGTTTTGGAACAATTGAAAACACCTTCCATTACCATTGCCAAGTTCCTCCAGCGAGAAGTCTTTCAGTGGATTAACCATGGTTATTACCAAAATGCTGATGTGGTGAAGCTCATGAACTGGGTCTTCATAAAGTATCGCTCTTTTTGCACAGAAGACCCCTCGTTAAGAGATATGTTGCAAAGAATTCGTTTTGTCAAGGTATGCTCTGACAGTTTGCAATTTCCTCACGACATTTTTGACCCACGCCAACCAATGTTGCGAAGCCTTTTCGAGGGAGAAGATGCTAAATTTCCACAAGAATGTTTTGCTTCTGAAGAATCGTTGCTGATTTTGAAGGACCTTGGAATGAAGCAGTTGGACTCACTGTCAGCAAATGACATTGCTGGTATTGCGCAGAACATGCATAGATTTGGAGAAGCTGTGTGTGGACGCAAAGCAGCTGCAATACTGAAATATCTGGACAGCAACATGAAGATGCTTAGAGTGGAAGTTTTTTCGCCGAAAGTTACCCTTGTACAATATCTGTCTGGTCTACAGTGGCTTACGTCGTTGAACTCACCACCGCGGTCTTACCCATCGTCAATATCATGGTTTTCTGGATGTAAACAGTTTTACTGTCCTAAAGAAATTACTACTGTCGACCAAGCGCATCTTGTAGGCGCCCAAATGGCAGTAATAGATGTGCCAAGGTTGTCTTCTCGGCTTTGTGAAGTGTTGGGATGGAAAACTCCACCTGTTGCTGCTGTCTTAGAGCAACTTACTACTGTTGTTACTTACGGTAAAACATCAGACGACAAATTGAAGAACATGGTGATACAAATTTATCAGTTTCTCTCAAGTCAAAGGCTCAATGAAGACTTTCTTCGCAAGAGGCTTTCATCTGTTCCCAGTGTTTTCATTGGCGGAGAATTTGTTGCTGCTCACAAGGTGTCATTTACATGGGAGGGCAAAGGTGCACCATACCTCTACAAGCTGCCTGACTGGGCAGCTAAGTACAAGTCCTTGTTTCAAGCCCTTGGCGTGAAAGAAAAGTTTGAAGCAAGTGACATTATTCAGGCTCTTTTCAACATGGAAGAAGACAAACGTGGGCGTTCACTGAATGATGACGAAATTATCGTTGCTAAGACCTTTGTTGAACAACTCTGTGATGCGAGTGTTGAGCAAATAAAGTCTTATTGTGGTCGAATTCCAATTTTAGATGAGAGTCGAGTTCTCCGATCTGCTGCAGAGCTAACAATCAACAACACCCCGTGGGTGAGAGCTGACCGACACAACAAGTTTGTTCACGACACGATCCCTGTTAAGTTGGCGTACCAACTTGGTGCTGAAGCTTTGCTTGACAAGAAACTGCAGAGGTACTCCAACCCTAAATGGCACCCGTATGGTCAAGTGGAAGATCTTACAGATCGATTGAAAGGAATCCTCAAGTCTTATCCATATGATGTGGGGATTTTCAAGGAGCTGGTGCAAAATGCAGATGATGCACGAGCTACAGAGATTCACTTTGTTTATGATACTCGTCAGCTTCCAAAACGGCACATCTTCCAGGGAGATAGTAACTGGAAAGATCTGCAAGGTCCTTCTTTGTGCGTCTACAACAACCGGCCTTTTGAGCTGAAGGATGTTGAAGGCTTTAGGAGCCTTGGACAGAGCAACAAAGTCGAAGATTCAGGGAAGATTGGTCAATACGGAATCGGTTTCAATGCCGTGTACCATCTCACAGACTGCCCCTCGTTCTTGTCCGATGGGGAAACGCTTGGGATTCTTGACCCCCATGCTCGATATGCTCCAGGTTCCAGCAAGCAATCCCCTGGAGCTTTGTTCAACAACATTGATCGTGAATTCTGGAATGACTGCAGAGATGTTATGTTAGGGTACCAAGTAAGTGATGAGCTGCCACTAAAAGGGTCCACCATATTCAGGTTACCCCTTCGCACCAGCAAGAGCGCAAAACATTCGAAGATATCCAACAACCTGGCTTGCGAGACGATTGAGGAACTCCTAGCCGATTTCATGTCAGAAGCATCCAACTTTCTTTTCTTTCTCAACCACCTAACTAAAATCTCAGTGTCGTATCTGAAAGATGACAAGTTAGAGCTCAAGTACAGTGTATCGTCGGTGGTGTCCAGTGAAAGTCAAAAGAAACTTGAGCTTCTAGTCAGAGAAGTGAAAAAAGCTAAAGAAATGGAAACGGAAGAAGTGAAATCTGTTTCAGTAACGTACTCCATTAAGATCAAGGACTCTCTAGACAGGCAATCCGATTGGCTTATCCAAAGACAAGTTGGATGTGACCTTTTGATGCAGAACTTTAACATTCCCCAAGGGAACAAATTAGGTCTTGTTCCACGCGCAGGAATTGCCGCCCAGATTTCACCTGAGCAGAATGCGACTCTAACCTCACACGTGGCGTTTTGTTTCTTGCCCCTTCCGATACTTACTGGTCTTCCAGTCCATGTCAATGGTCAATTTGCACTAGATTCAGCACGCCGAAACCTTTGGCATGACCAGAATGAGAAGGATGATTTGAGTAACTGGAATACGTTCATCAAGACTCGTGTCTTAGCCCAGGCGTATGTAACCCTGTTGGTCAAAGCAAAGGATTATGTGCAGCAACAGGGAACGTCTGGCTTCACTGGTGGCAAGCAAGTAAGGTCTGGAATACAGTGGTACTCCAACCTTTTCCCTTCTTGTAACGATGTCCACTCTAGTTGGAGAAATGTGGTGCAAAGTGTCTACGAGTTGCTGGTCAGCTATGACAAACAGGTCCTGCCTGTTGTTCTAAAGAAGACCGATGTTGAACTGCATTGGATGACCAAATTAGCTTCCACGTTTGACCAACAAACCAGAAGTGAACAGAACGCCTTTGCAAAGAGATTTCAGAGCGAAGACTCCTCCAAGTGTCAGTGGTATTCTCCTTCAGATTCGTATTTTTGCGAAGATCTTCCGCTGTCGAAGGTGGAGGTCAGTTGGCAGGAAGTTCTCTTGAAGATAGGAGTCCCACTGGTGTGCTCCTCGCTTTTAAAGAATAAGTTCTCTTCTTCTATTGTAAAGGTAAATTACATGGAACCAGATGTGGCGATATCCTTCTTGAAGTCGAACTCGGCCAACCTGTCCCAAATTGGTTTTTTCCCGTGTCCAGTCAAGGCATCGAAGATTGGAAGCATTGAAAACGTAAAAGTGTTGCTGGAATATTGCGTCAAAAGCCCCCAGTTCGCAAAGATGGCGGAAGGTCTTCCCCTCTTAGTGACAAAAGATGGCGTATTGCGCGAATTCAGTAAAACCAGGCCAAAGTACGAAACAGAGTTTTCTGACCTCATTATGTCGAAAGGAGATTGCTTTGTTGACAGTGAACTGCGAGAGACATTTAGAAAAAATCACTTAGTTAAGAGTCTCACAAATGAGGGAGTCATCAAGTCATTAGACTTGAAAGCACTTGGAAGCCTACTGCGCCTTGGCGTACCTAGTACTTGGAGATTGGCTTCCAGTTCTACGTTCTTCAAAGACCAGGGCGATGTCCCAAACCGATGGTGGCTATCACGTTTATGGCAACTTCTTGGACGTTTGCTGGCCAACAAGGATCAAGATAGGAACGAAAGATGTGATTCCTTTCTGGCGGACCTAAAAGAATGGCCAATTTTTCCTACCACCGAGGGCCGTCTTGTGTCACTTCACCAAGCGAAGTTTGTCCTCAATCTGAGCGTCCAAGATGCGTGGTCTCCAAGGCAACTGAAAGTTGCTCATGTGCTAGAAAAGCTTAACTGTCCTCAGATTGACCTGGATATAATCGGTGGTAAGTCCAAGGCAGCAGCATCAGCACTAGTTCGCAAGTACGTTGCCCAGCCAAATCAGCCACACCATGTACTCTGTGTACTGGAACATGAAATGAGTGTCCGGAGCATTGCCGGGGAGCTGGGCGAGGAAGAGATTTTCTTGTTGTTGCAGTTCTTCCAGGAAGATGGTATGACGTTGAATGAACACCATCTGAACGTCCAGGCGCTGAAGCGGTTGCCATTCTACAAGGATGTTTATGGCCGGTATGTGAGTTTGGAAAGTTCCAAGACCATCTGTGTACTGCCAAACGGTGTGCCTCTTGATGAAATTGAACTTTGGATGGAAGATTGCACTCTGTTGGCACAGTGTCACAAGTTACAGCTCCTCTACAACACTATTGGTGCAGCTGCAGTAAGCGTACAGCAGCTGTACATGTCGTCAATCATTAACAACATGCATTGTTTGAACCCGTTAAACAGAATGAAACACATGAAGTTTCTGAAGGATGTCATAATGCCAGGGACTAGCCAAAGTCAAAGAAATTGTATCACAGAGATGTTGCGAAGGGCAACCATCTTGACTGATGGATTAGGCAAACCGAGGCCCGTCTGTCACTTCTACGACCCAAGAAACCATGTTTACCGTGAACTGGAGCCAAAGACGAGAATGCTTCCAGAAGAGCTGCGCAGTCTTGAATGGTACGACTTTCTGACCACACTAGGACTCAATGTGAAAGTCAGCCCTGCTCAGTTCCAACGGTATGCTACAAGTTTAGCACAAGATTGCGCCTCAACTGGTGTTACTCCTACCTTAGCTGCAATTGCCAAAGTGCTCATCACCTACCTGCTGGAAACACCGTGTCTTCACCAGGATGAATCCTTCCTGCAGCGCCTTGCAGATATTCCATTTGTTCCAAGTCGACGGCCATCAAAGAAACTCGTTGACCTTCAGCGAGAGCCTGACACTGTGGAAGAGTTGCCTTTAACCATGGGATCCTTCCGTGATTCCATTTCCAGTAAGCATCGGTTGTTGGCCTGGACAACCTGTCATATACTTCCATCGTGGGCAGTTCCTGAAGGAAAGAATGCAAGTCGACTGATGTCTCAACTTGGTATTCACGAGGAACCACCTTTGGATAAAGTGGTTGATCATCTAGTTAATATCTCGAACAACTGTGTTGGATCAACTGAGAAACAGTTACCTAGCCTCCAGCGAGAGTTGCTCCAAGATGTCACAGTGCAAATCTTTTCGTTTCTTTCACATAAGATTCCTTGCGCTTCTAAACAGTGGGATGATGCATGCACCGATTCCTGCAAGATGGTAAGCGGAAGGTTAATGAACGTTCCGTGTATACTGGTAGAAGATGGCCGAGTGTTTGTGGATGCCAAGCAGATTGTGTTTCAGTTATGCCAGGAAATTCCTCCGTACCTTTATACCGTTCCCCGTGTTTATGGAGCAGTTGATCATATTTTCAAGCAACTTGGAGCAAGTGAGAATCCTCGTGCTTCCCACTTTGCTTTAGTCCTGGAGAAGATCAAAAGTGCGTGTGAAGAAAATGAAGTAGAACCTAACTCTCTTAGGAAGGCGAAGAGTGCTATCTGTGGCTTGTTTTCAGTGTTATGGGAATGTGCCAACGCTGCTGAAAGGTCTTCTTATCCTTCACAGCCAGTTCTAGAAAAAGCAAGAAGCAGCTTGGAGAAACTGTATCTACTAACGGATACGAACCACCTCGAATACTCAACGGAACTTGTCTTCAACAACCTTCCAAGTTTCACACCCACCGACAATGCTTTCAAGTATTGCACTCTGCTGGTACCAACCGCATGTGGCGCCAAGGGAGCAGGCGATGAAACTCTGATGAAATTACTTCCCAGTCACCTCGCCGTGAAGACACTTCGTTCTCTGGTACATGAAGAAGTATTCCCTGACCCACCGACTAATCTGTGTTCTGCTGAAGACGATTTCGGTGGTTGTCTCTTTGTCGAGCCTTATCAGTCGCTACTGTTCTCTCCTCAGTTTAGAGAAGGAGTGGAGAGAGTTGTGAAACACGAGCGTCGAGGAGAAGAACTTCCACAAGGATTTGACAAAACTGTCAGAGCGTTCCAGTCACGTCTAGAAGTCAAATGCGTTAAGTCGCTCAACATACAACTTGTGAGCACAGAGGGACGTCCTTTTACCGGCACTGCAAGAAAGAGATGTTTTCACATGAAACGATCCGGTGGAGGTGAGCTACATCTGTACATTTCGCATAGCTGCAATAGAGAAGAGTTGCACAGAAAGCTTGCTGAGGAAATCAACAAATGTTTTGAGTCTGTGATCAGGAATGTTAGCTATCTGCAAGCCATTCTCTCATCTCGTTGCCCGGAAGAAATTCCCTCTTTGTTGAATAACGAAGATGTCGCCGGAGGGAACAACCCCTCTATCCATGAGGTTGGCGCTCAAATACCTGGTCATTTGGAATACCTCTTGCAGCAGGACAGCGAATTCTTTTTCCGTGAAGGGGAAATCGTTGGTCTACTAAAAGGCGGACTTACTTTGCATTGCAAAAGATTTGAAGAGAAAGATGATGTATTCTGTGAAAAAGGAAGTGAAGATGAAAAGGAAAGTGGGGATGATTCGATGGATGTTGACAATGAAGCTGATAATGACGATCCAATTGAAAGTGAAGTATCCAACAAAGATTCTAATGATGTCAAAGCAAGCCTGAAGGATGCAGAAGAGGAAGAAGTTAAAAAAGCTTCATACGTATTTGCAAAGATTTTACATCAATGTGAGAATGACGCCGGTCAATATTCTACAAAGTATCTTGTGGATATTGGAGAGCTCTACGAAGTTAGTGTCTTAGATCTGTACAAGTTTGTTCCAGAGCCTTCCCTAGAAGACATGGAAGCAACACCAAACACAACAAGTATCGTGGCTCCAGGAAGCGAGCAAACAGAAACTGTTGTAACGGAAGTCAGACAGGAGCTGAAGGAAATTGGAAGGCTTCCCTATAGTGAGAGACAGAAAGCCATCCGTAGGTTGTACTTAAAATGGCACCCAGAGAGAAATCCTCAAAATCTCTTGCTAGCAACCGCCGTTACACAGGCTATTGAGAAAGAAAGTGGTGGTGCTAGCGACTTCAGCATCTTGTCTCTCGCAGCACGACAACAAAGGGAGACATTTGAGAATTTTCAGAAATACTGTCCAACACCGTCTGCTTCGTCCCGGTGCAGCTCATCTGTTGTGTTCGGACCAGCAGACGTCACATACTGCAACACTTACCTCAACCCTGATGCTAACGAAGCAAGGCGGTGGATAAGACAAGCAAGAGAAGACTTACGCGCAGCAAACCACGATATGTCTGCTGACCCCCCTCTACATTACATGGTTTGTTTTCAGAGCCAACAAGTGGTGGAGAAGGCCCTCAAAGCAGCGTTATACGGCACGTGTGGTCTTGCAGATGAGCAGCTGAAGAGTCACGATGTCCTTTCACTTGCGACTGATGTCCAGTGTCTCGCTGGTGCTCCAGCCGATGTTTACGAGCAGGCCAGCATCCTCAGAAACTATTATGTTCCCACACGTTACCCAAACCGACACGCCTCTCCGCAGGTTCCTGCACAGGCCTACACTCTAGATGAGGCACAGGCCGCCCTACAAGTGGCTCTTAAACTCTTTGAAGAGCTGCAGCGGTTCATCGGGATCCCAATCTGATCTGGCTTAGATTGATAAAGGAGACTTTCCCTGCCAATAAACTCGAACATTAAATCTTTAGGAGAGATTCATAGATTAGTACGAGATTCTGTGAAACCAAATTTTTTCAGTTGAAATTTCACTTCAATTTTTCTGAGTTTTGCAGAGTTTAACATTTTATGGCTTACTGGTTTAATTGTCTTTTGATACAATTTCAAAGTGAGTTCAAGACGATCGAAATGTGGAAAATTGGGTTATAGTACAAGTGGCAAAATGGAAAGTTAACTTTCGGTAATTAACAAACTGATAAATGTGTTAACGGTGAGTGTTTTATAAAATTGTTTTGGTTAGATGGTCGCAGTAAAAAGAAAGTTGTTGTTAAGTTGAAGTCGTTGCTGGAGCAGCCATTGTGATCGTTGTGATTGGAGCAGAGAAGGAGCACCATTGGTGTACTTGAAAGGCGTATTACTCTCATCCAAGAAGTTGGAAATGGAAGATGTGAGAAAGGAAGTGATAACGAAGAAGGTCGTGGAGGTTGTTCATTGGTAACTGACGATGAAGAGTAATAACGTGGGCGTGCCAGTTGAAAATGAAAAATCACACGAGTTTTAAAAGTTTGAAAACTTGTATAAGCTGATAGCTCCTCGCTTTTGTTGCTGACACGTTTCAGTTTAATTTCATTTGATGTGTAAATGAGTTGAGTTGCAGTGTTATGGACGTAGCCCGGACTTTTTGTTTTTCTGTTTTTCAATGTTTACTATTAATTGTTGTTGCATTGCCTGGGTAGTATTTCCTATGTAAAAGGGCGGGGTGCTCGTTGGAAAAATTAAAAAGAAACACATATGAATCATTACCTAACATTCTGTTTTTGCTGCCAAACGGTTTCAAAGCACTATAAAACTCCGGAAAAATCTGCATATAAAATATGATTTTTCGTAAAATACAAATCAAGTGCCATTTACTGTTTGCCGTAAACATCAAACACGATCAGCTCTTAACAGTTTGTAAACGTGTTCTCAGGAAATACCAGACAATTTGAACACTTCGCTATTTCCCAAGAAAACCCCTAGAAACACCAGATGGCAAATTTCAATCACTAAAAACACGACGAGCACCTCCCTTCCATAATAGGCAATGTCCTCCCGAATTGCAATGTTACATAGAACGTTCACGCGTGAAAGCTAAACTGCAAGATAAACACTGCAAATGAGTATGCCAGTGTGAACTTGGGCCCTCATCAACTTTTTTGTTGTTACGGATGCTGTTGTTGTCCACACGTTGACGATGAAAACGGTAACCGAAAACGCAACTTTTCTTGAAAACGCTCTCCAGAGTGGAACTTTTTGAAAGCGATTTTTTTACCGTTTTCGTGCGGACAGACAAAAATGAAATTTCTCGAAAATGCTGCCGTCACACTACCAATTCCAAGCGAAAACGATACGAATGCGATACTGCGTGAACGCGATTTATTTTGTAAGCGGAAATAAAAAGTTGCGTTTTCAAATTGAAACTGATACGTGTGGACAGGCGAAAACGATAGGAATACGATACTGTGTGTACGCCATTTTTTTTAAAAACGGAAATAAAAAGTTGCGTTTTCAAATGAAAACGGATATGTGTGGTCAAGGCCTTAATACAAACCATTGCACTTCATTGTCAAAAATGTTTCTCTTTTGCTTTCAGTATTTACTGCAATTTTACACTTTATTTTTCCACGAAAATGTTCAATTTGTGTTCCACTGTTGTGTTTCTACTTTGAATCGGTTATTTTATGTTTTCATTCCGCAAAATAGGGAAACGATACAAGCTGTCAAGCGATGGCAGTTTGGCAAATTGTTTGTCCGCGACGGATTTGCCCTTCCCTCCAGGTATTAAACCAAAAATAGATGAAGCAACTTTTGCAAACCCACGAAGCAATCGCTCTGAAAAGGCCAACAGCTTTCAGAATCAGTAGGGTTGGATTTAGTCCTTTTAAAAATGCAATCATTCTAATCTTCGTTTCGTTAACAACTGAAACCGAAATTAATACCTACATCCCCAATTCCTGAAATAACCAATACTTGCAATGGAAAAAGTGTGGTAACGAAATAAATTTGTTCACCGTCATGTTGGTTTTTTGTTTTCCTCTACCGGCAAACCTGTGTCCGGTTTAATAGCACGGAGGTGAATATATTGGCCTTTTCACCGACACTGAGGTGAATAACTATATTAGCATATACGTCGACGAAATTAATAATCCAAGCGGTTTTAACGTGGCAGACGAACTAAGGTCGTCTCAATTAATTTCGCCTGTA
>JAOBRG010336817.1:4927-15005 GCA_027574985.1 Umimayanthus nakama | reverse complement strand
TAGTAGTAGTAGTAGTAGTAGTAGCAGTAGCAGTAGCAGTAGCAGTAGCAGTAGCAGTAGCAGTAGCAGTAGCAGTATCAGTAGCAGTAGCAATAGTAGTAGTAGTAGTAGTAGTAGTAGCAGTAGCAGTGGTAGTAGTAATGGTAGTAGTAGTAGCTGTAGTAGCAGTAGTAGTAGTAGTAGCAGTAGTAGTAGTAATAGTAGAAGTAGTAGTCGTATTAGTAGTAGCAATAGCAATAGTATTGTTGTAGTCGTAGTAAAAGTAGTAATAGAGTGGTAATGGAAGGCTGATTCTCTTTACCTTGAGCAGTATATCGAGGATGTTCCCGTTGTCCTTGCCGCAGGCGTCCTCGTTAGGTGAGTACAGGACATCAGTGGCGGGAACTCTGTAGTAGGCGATACGCTTGCTACCACTAAGCATCCAAACCTCCACATCCGGCATGCTGTTCTGGGGCTGGTGGACACAACAAAGAGCAGTACAGTAAGAACGAGTTCTGCTGCATGGATCGACGACTTCTCCCGAGGGGGGAGGGGAGTGTTCCTCACCCACATCTTTTGGTAGGCATTAGCTGCTCAAGTTTCTAACACCCTGATCTTGTTTTAGACCAAGTATTTTTTGAAAGCCATGACCCTTTTTTTAAAACCCTGACCTTTTTTAAGACTCGTACACACTAACTTCCAAACCCCTTTTTCAAACAGTTCAACTGAAGAAACATACCATATTTCAAAACCAAATTTTTATGCTTTTGGAATACAGCTTTATGGTCCGCAAATCTTCTGCAAAAACAAGACAGGTTTTTTTACTAATCATGCAAAATTCTAGAGGCTCTATTCCCAAAATACAGTGTGAAATAGTTCTTCTCCAGCTGTTTGCCTCACTTCGATCGGTGTTTCCTCATCGTGTGTTTTGGCAACTTGACAGGCCGCCCATTCGCTGTACAAGGGTAGTATCACAATTGCAGCTTGACCAACTTAGTAAGGTAATGACAAGGCCCTATTTTAAACCTTTGAATAAGCACAAGCCAGCGAACGAGCACGTTAAACCCCAGGTAAATGTTACCTCCTCTGCCAAGTTTCTGAGCCGGTGATGAAATCCTTTAATTTCTTCGAGTGCTTCTTTCGCATCCGTGGCGCCGTCTCGCAACGCGATGGCTTCGTTCATAATCGCTTTCTGTGACAAAAAAAACAACAAGTTTTATTTCTACTTAGTTTGATAGGTAAAATGCATGTAAATATGCATGCGATAGCTATAAATTCCCTTATAAAGTCTTAAATTTGCAGCTTGTTGTGAACTCAATAACCAAACATACTTTGTTGGCTTCGCTAACTTTGATCATCTCAGTCGCCTCAAGATTACCTTTTCTCGAATCCGTCGTTCCTGGATCTTAAAGTCCAAACTGTTTACTCCTAGCTGTCTGTCGTCAAATGTTGGAAGCGGTTTCCTGCAACAAAAGAGGAGTTCAACTCATTGTTAAAAAAGTGTAACATTTGTTCTAAAGCAACACGTGAGGGGGGGGAGGGGGCAGCTCTCACCTGGCCTGTATAGTAGGGACGTTGAAGTCCCGTCTACACGTATCTTGATCTGCAACTGAATAGATGCTCATAATGTCTAGTCTCTAAAAACTTAATTAAAAGATGTAGATAATCTCTAGTCTCTAATAATTTACTACTGCATGGGGGAGCTCCAACGATGGGAAATAAATTCCCGAGCCATATTCTGCGTATTCGCCATCTTTGAGCTCACCACCCAAAGCCTCAACCACGTGCAACCTTCACGAGTTAGTCTTTTGTCACGGTCCGTCTATTTGGACTTGACAACGCAGAGCTTCGACCCGGTGCAGTTTTCAAAAAGTTAAAATCTGTTGTCACGGCCCGCCATCTTGGATTCGACAACACAGGGCCTCGATCCGGTGCAGTCGTCAGGAAGTTGACTTTTTGTCACGGTAACCCAAGACGTTTCGTTCCCTGAACGATTCGTTCCCAGTGTTGGACGGTTCGTTCCCAGCACAGACGATTCGTTCCCAGACTGAAGACGATTCGTTCCCAAATGTAAACATTCACCTCCACTATATTATGGAACGAATGTGTGTTAAAGTCGTTCATAACACAAAAAAGTCTTACTATCTTGGATTTGATAGCGCAGAGCCTCGACTCAGTGCAATCTTTAAGAAGTTAATCCGTTGACACACCCGCCATCTCGGATTTGACAACGTCGAGTCCGACCCGGTGTAATCTTCATTAGGTTAAGCGTTTGTCACGACCCGCCATATTCGATTTGGCATATCAGAAGCTCGTTCCGGTGCAATCTTTATGAGGATAATTTTTTTTCATGGCTCACTATCTTTCACATTCCCGATGGAGAGGATGGCGGAATCATGATAAAAGAGAATAATAAAAATGTTAGGAACTTATTCCCTTCACGTCAGATTACTTACTTGCAGTCGGTGATCAGCTTATCCAGACAAGAAATCAAAACCAAAGCTGTTTCTGCATCCGGGGCATTAGCCTCAATTGATAATTCAACCTTTTCAATGTTTTCTTCCTGAAATCGAAAACAGCAACAAATTGAATTGGTCCGCAGTAAAGATCCGCGTAAAAAACAAAGGGCAAAAATGTGTAGGTTAAATCCCTGATTTAAGTCCATATTTAGAGGAGATAGATAGAAGTTTCAAACAAATACACTGGGTTCGATTCAGGCCGACGTAATTGCAACTGAAGTCTCTATCTGAAATGAAAGACTAGCAGTGCCCTACAAAATCACAAAATGAAAGAAGCCAGCATAATTTTCAAAGTAAAATGTGTGCATTATAAGACACATTAAAAATATGGCCACAATAACTCCAAATCGAGGTCCAAGTTATTTCATACATTTACCATCTTTCTGACCTTTACTCAGAACTTTTGTTTGTTGACTTTTTTTTGCGTGTTGTGATTGCGGTCTATCAGAACAAATTTAATCTTATTCAAGAAATTGATTGAGTGAGTCCGGGTACGAGAATTGCACTTACTAGTCTCTCGCACATGCGCGTTAGAATGTTGAGGGGCTCTAATCTGAAGGCGATGTCTTCCCAGTGGGAGTCCACAGAGACGCAGGGTTTGGAGTCACTCCAGGGCAGGTAGTAATAGTAACAGCCGTCGAACACAGCGTTTGTTGGGTTCGTGGTGGCGGACGACGGAGGAACTGACTTGTCCAGTGAGTTGCCATAGTTACCTTCGGCAAAATACAGCGAAGAGTCAGTTTAAGGATTCAAGTAGGAAGCACCGACATAACATCTTTCAACCATTGGTCAAAAAACTATCGCTTAAAAGAGGACCCAAAATTTGAAACTGATCTTTCAAAGTATTTAAGTAAATTAAAAATGGGTCCTTAAAAAGCATTTTTGGAATCCTATGTATATATGTATGTATGTATGTATGTTTGCAAGTATGTATAATGTAAGTAGGTAGATAGATAGGTAGATATGTACAATGTATGCACTTTCATTTTGATTGGGCTTGTCAATGATTTTGGGCATGATTACTGATAAATGCTGGCAGTAATTTTGCATGCAAACAGCTTTGTACTTGCTGCCCATCCATGCCCATGAAAACAATCAAGCATTTCTGCTACACTGCACAACACAACAGTCAAATAAAATCTTTTGTTTCTATTTGGGATGAGCAGGCCCAGAGTGAGTAACCGCGTACTTTGCTCATCTAATACACTCAATCTGCTACCCATGATGCATCTCGACTGACTCGAACTAGTCTTAGCTATTGGCTACGTGCTACAGAAACATCAGTTTCTGCCTTCTGTCTAAGTCGTTCTCTACGATCATTCTATCGCCAGAAGTTACATTTTATTGAAGAATGTTTGTTTGCAGCAGCAGTTGGAGTTGACAACCTTTTCGCAACCTTGACCTCAATAGTACCTATCAATATACTGTAACTTCTTCTCTATAGCAAATTTGCAACTAACTTTCTCAAATTTAGTAGAAAACATGTATTAATGGAAACAACTACAGTAGGAAAGCATTTAAAATGAAATCGAAAAAAAATAAAGATAAAACGAATTTTGCAAAAAAATATTTTGCATAAGTTGTAAGTGTTGTCATCCAGTTATTAACAAAAGATGTGTCCTTATTTGGTCATACAGGTATTACAAGTTTTATTCTAATCGCTGAAAAGCTTGGGGTTTTAGATTTAAAAAAATACCCTGGAGAATTACCTACATCAACATGAACGTTTTGTGGGTAAACCAAAACAAATTTTACCTTGAACAGAGATTTTTCTTGAGCTTTAAAAGCGCTTTATACTTAACAAACAATATAAATTCTAAAAACGAAAACTCGCTAAAACTTGTTAATTTTGAAATAAAACGAACTGGAAACAAAAGGAAACTTTTCTCTCAGTTGGAAATAGCCAGGCCAACTTATATATTGAGGGTGAGATATAAATAAATTTGACTTGTTAGGGTATGTCTATTAAAGATACTTACCAATACTAACTTCAAACATAATTTGGTCGTCTGTTGTAGCTATCATTGTTGCCTCCATAAAACACGCGAACAATTTGTATTTACGACGACGGAGAAAAGGCTGCAAACACACAGACACAAAGACTATAACTTGACAACTGAAGGTATTTACGTCAAAAAAATTAGTTCGGTACTGAAAAATTTTAAAAATAATACTGAAACTACTGCTACTAATAACGAAAATAAAAATAACAAAATAACAAAAAAAATAACAAAAGCAATAATAACAATAGCAATAACAATAATAGCTATTACGAATACAATAACAATAATAATGATGCTAACTAAATTAATTTAAGTCATGGTCAGTTTTATGTAGTTTAAGTTTTGTGTAAGATGGTCTGTCCTCATTATACATTAGCCTCACATATTATCTTTGACAAGTTCAAGTCAGTATTTATTGTTTTAGTTACGTTCATCAACTAGCAAGCTATAACTCCATTGGTCCTTTGCCCTTACATACATACTAGAGAGGTTCTCCACATTAGGTATTTCATTATACTTGGGTGAAGACAGCACATAAGTTAAACTAATGAGATTATGAACGAACGCAACCTTACTTCCATCTCATCATAAAAGTATCTTGATTCCAAATTTTCCGTTAGGAGCACAAATCACTAATTATTATTGTCAATCTTTTCCCTTTAATGCTTTTGTTTCTGTCTCCAATAAAAGTATACTGATTCCGAATTTCCCGTTAGGAGCACAAATCACTAAGTGGTCAATCTTTGCACTTTAGTGCTTCATTAGAAACATTATTCTTTGCAGGTGTTCATTTATCTTGTTTGCGGTGTGCCAAAGGACTTCTATCCAAAAACTGACATGATTCGTCACATCTCACAAGTTATAATTAGACAGGACACATAGAGTTATTAAGCAAGATTTAACTTGCAATCTTTTCAAAACAATAACTTTTTTTTCACCTGACGTGTACTGTTGTAAGTTTGTTCAAGCCGCCTTTTATCTCCATGTCTGAGCATTAAATATTTTGCAACGTTTTTCTTCGCATCTTCTGTTACAGGTTTTGCTCAAGTCACCTCGAACATCAATGTTTTGGGACATAAAACAACCAATGGGTCTTTTTAAAGTTCAAAGCTTTAAGACTAATATGTTTGTAATCAATAAACAAAGAAAATTGAATAACTAAAGAGAAGAGAAACCAGTTATCTACCTGTATACGTATAATCTCGTCACTGGGAAGGTCGTCCGACTCCTCATCCGGGAGTTCTCCAAGCTTTGTTTCCAGTTCCACGAGAACACGGCCTCTGTATGTCACCCCCTCCCCCTGCAGAAAAACAAGGTAGGAACTAAGGCAACGTTTTGTAAAAACTTAGAAGTCATGGCTTACACTAACAAGAGGTAAGGGCGAGTTAACATTGGAAAAATAATGTTCTCCATCAGCTTGTGTTTTTTTCTTATAAGTATTGAATAAAGTGGCAATGACAATGTTCTAATAGAAATGCTATGCGTCTATCGAGCTATGGATGCACTTGGGAAGTTGGGAGAGCACTCGTGAAGCCAGAGAAGCACTCGACTTCGCCTCGTGCCAATCAAACGCTAGCTTCTCTTGTGCTCTACAAACTTCCTTCATGCATCGTTAATTTGCAAATTGCCAGACGCACGCACCAATAGCTTGCTAGAAGCACGCTAAGAACGATCATTTGTTAATTAGAAATAAAAACAGATCATTTGTATAAAAACATTGGTTTAAAGAAAAGCCAACTTTTAATCTACCTATTGAAGAACAGTACAGAAAAGAAAACTGTATACAAAACCCAATAAACATTTTCCTTGGTAAACTAAGTTTTTTCTTTTATTTCAAAGTATGTTTATTAAAAAATTATAGCCATTTGTCCTGAAATAATGAAAACGCAGCTTATTTTAAGTGCCAAAATTATTATTGGAGAAAAAGAAGGGAAAAAACTAAGGGAAAAGTTTTTTGCAGTCCAAAGTAACCGAAAGACAAAGTAATGAAAAGACATAATGTACTCACAATTCCGAGGTTGAGTTCGTCAAACTCATCGGGTAGGTCCGAATACTCTCGAGTTGACCCGTACATATTGACAAACGTTGGGCCAAATACCGGTAGAAACCCTGTGTGGCGGAAATGCGTTTTAAAAAGAGAAATGATAAGCCTTAGCAGATTAACACATCCTATATCACAACAATTTAACACACTGGACCCGGGTGCACCTCCCTCAACTGACTATACGGAATTGTATCACTCCTGATGGTGTGGTCTTGTGGTGTACCTTTTTGAATAGGAAATCATACGACTTCGAGTTCAATTTAGAATTTATTTGTACGAGTGAGTTTTTAAAAAAGCTTAAATTGCAAAAGCCGGTCTTCCGGTGAATGCAATTTGAGCTTTTTTAAAAACTCACAAGTGCAAATAAATTTTAAATTGAACGAGAAAAGTCGTATGATTTCCTTTTAATAATATACATGAAAAAATTGCCAACGCGCGCCGGAAGTACAACGATTTGGATCGGACGAATAAATCTATTCTGATGGGCAAACCATTATAAAAATTTACAACTTTCCATTTCCATTCTGTTCTCTTGTATTTCAAAGATGGAAGTTCGTGAAAAATGTCCTTAAAAAAGTTCAAAATTGTAAACCTGAAAAGTCTGAATGAATTTTGCACTGTGTTAGCTTTTTCTGCACTCAAGTAACTTTTTTGCACTGAATTAAGAAAAAACTGCACTGCTCTCAACCAATCAGAGTCCAGAAATTTTTTCATATATATTATTAGTTTAGTAATCAAGCGTGTGTGTTTTTTTTTTCTTCTTCTTGAAGTCGATCATTACTTGGCAGATTTCAAGATATAACATAAACCAGATTCGAATTCTGTTGCTATGTTCCTTTAGGCTTGTTAATATTTATGTGTATTTTGTCTAGTGCGAACTAGTGTTTCTACTTCTGCAGTTTGGCCTGAGTAGGGGAATAGCAAGTTGCTTCTTCCGGTCAGTAAATTTGTCAGTGTTTGAAAGCTTGGCATGGCACACCTCCAATCGAAACTGGGGTAAATCCTCCCACCCCACCCCCAATACCGGTTAAGATTTGACCCCTTCGAATACACAAAAAAGTAAGCTTGTACTGAAATTGCACTTGTTTTCGTTTTCGTTAAAAAGCCTTACAAAATCAAATTTAAATAGTCTACTAAGTTAAAATTAAGTGGAACTTTAGTGCAGGACAGACACAGATTGAGATAGATTATAAACTACGAAACTGGAGCAAGGCTAAACAAACTGATAAGTTTTGTGTACTAATTCACAATATATATTGTCAAAACATGCGGTGTCTTTCATGCTACTTTTAGTTACAGAAATGTCCTTTATTTTATTTTATTTCATGAGCAGCTATTTAACCCTACCTTCATCTCCATATCCGGATATCTTTGCCAGAGGTAATGAAATGGTCCCTATACAATCGTCTGCTGAAAGCTGATCCCTGATTGGACAGATTCGTACCGTAAAATGAACCAAGTGATAAAAGAACGTTTTGCAACAAATTGTAAAAAGGAGGATGAAAGGGTTGGAGGGGGGTGGGGGTGGGAAGTTTTTGACATGAGGTGGGGTAACAACTCAGGTTAATTGTGGTTATGGTAATAAAGAGAAAATCATTGGCATAAATCCTT
Source organism: Umimayanthus nakama (assembly GCA_027574985.1). Lineage (NCBI taxonomy): Eukaryota > Metazoa > Cnidaria > Anthozoa > Zoantharia > Parazoanthidae > Umimayanthus > Umimayanthus nakama. The sequence goes on along the minus strand of JAOBRG010336817.1, from coordinate 6,849 downwards.
ATTTTAGCAAGTGGGATAAAAAATCGTTTTTTCTATATTTTTGGATAAAGTAACATTTACAGAAAAACTAGCTCTTTTTTTGTACTGATATATCGAAAAACAGGTGGTCCTTACTCAATGCTGCCAAAATCTTACGTTTCGTTCTGCTCACGGATCAGTGAGAATTCAGATAGAATTTTGAGGTGGAGGTTGAGTCCTATTTTAGACTTTGTTTCATTGTATTAAATTGTGTTTTAATGTTTTGTTATTGGATTGTATTATATTGTATTAAATTGTATTGTATTGTATCGCAATGCATTGTTTTGTATTTTATGCATTATGTTGTGCTGTACCATGTTCGATCATGTATTCCGTTGCATTGTGTTATTTTAATCTTATTTTATTGCATTTTATTGAATTGTAATGTAATGTATTATATTGTACCATATCATATTATATCGTATTGTATATTGCTTTGTATGAAGCTGTACTATTTTGTGGTGTTTTGTATTGTCTTGTATTTAGCTTGCTAAGTTTGCTAAGAATAATGTTCCAATCCAGCTCCCTACTAACTTTCGGACAGAATGAGCTCAAAAATGCATACAAATCTTCAAAAGTTAGATAATGCAACAGGAGTTGTCACAAAGCAACACAAGACCAAACAAAAAAAATCGATTGCCACTGAACCAAGTGCAAGTCTTACGCAACTTTAAAGGTTAGGTATTGCAACATACGTTTGCCTCTTTAGGCGACCTATCGGCCAAGGGTCGACCAGTACACACCGACCAGCAGCTTAATACCGAGCCTAAGACATTGAGTTTCCTTTGTACATGATAAAGATCTGATCACAAGAAGCGTGTTTGAACACGTGTCTCACTTACCAATCAAACAGCTGAAGTTTAATCTTTTCGCACATTGAAGGAAACTGGGAAAAAATCGATTGTTTGATTAGTTAGGTAATATCGACTCCGCTATTTTTGTCAATACCGCTGACGCGGCTTAACATGTAAAAATGCGATAATAATATTATTCAATTTGCAGGCTGCTCACTCACCTTAAATCCAAGGTTCAGCTCTTCATTGAATTCAGGGTGGTCGCTTTTTTCGTGTATTCTTGACTTCACCTAAAAAAATTGCACAAAAATTAGTTTTTTTATTCTACTAAACTCTCACTCAAACAGTACGGTACCAAAACAAAACTATAGTTAGCAATGGGTTCCTCGCGGAGATTTCATTGTTGGGTTTGTCTGGGCAGTTCGCAAATGAAGAAGAAAAAAAAATAATACTGTTAATAAACTTCTTTTGGTCTATAAGGATTAAATGGAAACACCACAGCGCCAATTTGAAAACACTGTTTTTATTGAACTAAACTGAAATTTTTAGTCAACCACCGGATGTTTATACGACATTCCGAAAAATACTTGTTCGGTACTGCTTGTTTTGTAACAATTTACCGCCAAATGTAGTCAAGCAAGATTCTAAACAGGTTTTGTCATTCAGAAAATTACTTTTCTAGATCAGCAAAGCAGGAAAATCCCGAGAAACATGTTTTTATTTATTAAGAGTTTGTACTCTTGAGAAGTTGTAAATTGCTAGAAAAGAAAACAACAACCAAGATAAGTTGTAGTCAATTGTAGTTGTGTTTTAAAAACACGCTTGTTTGACTGCCTGATTGATTGATCGATTGGCTAATTGATTAATTGGTTGATTGATTGACTGATTAGTTGAATGATAGATTGATTGATGGATTAGATAATTGATTTATTGATTGACTGATTGGTTTAATGATAGATTGATTGATGGATTAGATGATTGATTTATTGATTGACTGATTGGTTGAATGATAGATTGATTGATGGATTAGATGATTGATTTATTGATTGACTGATTGGTTTAATGATAGATTGATTGATGGATTAGATGATTGATTTATTGATTGACTGA
>JAOBRG010336806.1:0-15007 GCA_027574985.1 Umimayanthus nakama | reverse complement strand
TGCGAGAGTACCTGGTCACAGACATATTCGATGGTCAAGAACTACCAACTTCATACAATCAGCGGTTTTTTCGAAAGGAAAAGGAAATTAGAACCCATATTTACAAATAAGTGGTGCGCAACAGGTTTTGGAAGTGTGACCAGACCAATGTGGCTGCAAAGGTGAAAAAATGAAAAAAAAAAACCGAAATGACTGCTGTTACTTCATCTGTTTCTTTAGGTTTCCCGCAGTTACGTTGACGTGGCCAAGTCTGGAGATTCATTTCACCATGATGATGATGATGAAGTTATAGTTTTAAACGAGATACAAACAAAGAAATCGCCACCTCCCATAAAGAGTTTGGACAATTCTGAACTTCGCTCCGGCACAAAGCACAAGAAGGTATACAAGTTAAGTACCGTTTTTATTCGAATAAGCGCCCATGTCGATTGTTTGATTTTTGAACATTTTAGGGGGACGCTTATTCCAAACGGGCGCCGGCGTTTATTCGGGGTTAGCGCTAGTTTAAAAAATGACAAATGTCACCTTTTTAGTAGCTAAAACATTTGAAATTTATCTTCCACTACACAACAAAGTGCTGCATGACGATACTGGTCAATAAGACATTTTTTTAACCAAGTTCTAAAATGGAAACATCTTAGATAAAAATCTAGTCTCGGTTATAACATTCCAAAAAATAATGTCCAATGTGAATGTAGTACTTTTTTTTCGGGGGGGTAGCTTCATCGGTGGGGGAGGTGGAGCGCTTTTTTTAATTTTTTAATTTTTTTTTTCTGGGAGGGAGAGCTTATTGAGAGCGGCGCTATGTAAGTTAGGTCGTTTTTTCGAACAAATACTCAGAACGTCAATGTAATCCATGGAATGATTTTTTTAAAATCCTTTGTTTTGCTTATTCATCCAGACAAGAAATTCACGTCGCATCAAAAAATGAAAGGCATGAGTCCTGGGAAGATGTTGAGGACTACAACCCAGGAGTATCCGTTTGGAAGGGCGAAATCATCGATATCGACAGTGCAGAGGAAGACGCTAATATTGCTCCCGAGGTAAGAGGCTTACTTAGCTTTGTAGTTTTACCCTCGATAGATCGAAGTAGATGTGTGAATAGTTTTTCAGCAATTGTTAGTGAGATTTATGGCTAAACATACTGTAAAGCATGTACTGTGAATGGAAAACCACAAAATACCAACATTGAGTAAAGTTACCTGAGAGTCAAGGGGTGCAAGACAGGGGTCACGTACTATGACGTCAATAAATAATTTGTTCAAGCGTGTCTCTGGTAGCATGAAAACAAAGCCAAATTTAGACTACGCCCATGCGAACAATGAGTACAGAAATGTCTTTTCTGGCATCTCACAATATCAATGCACAATCGTTTTTTTAACCTAGACCTACCTTTTTAACTACCACGCCAACGACATAACGACTAAGTTTTTTCTTTTAGGTTGTAATACTGGATAACGAGCAACTGGAGGTTGACTGCTACATTGTGAACACCAAAGCGAGCTGTCACAAGCGAAAAAAAAACGACCTTGGTAAGTTACAAATTATTTACAACGGTTTTTCTTAAAAGGCGCCCACTTGTCTAAGGAGGTACGGCACAATCGGCCAATTTTCATCAATTAACATATATATTTAGGAACTGCCTCAAAGTACAAGTGCAAATGGTACTTTGTACATACTATTTCTAACCATTTTATACTTTTCTCGACAGTTGGACAGTTCACTGGAGGAACTGACAATCTCGTTCAGTGGCTTGAGCTCTAAAGGTAGCACGCCAGTTAAGAAGGACAACAGCAGAAAAGCAAAAAAGATGAAAACTACGCCAGCAGTCTCCAAGAATCTGTTTGGAAGCAGTGAATCAAGGTACATGTAAATGATAACCACGTGAGTTGATAGGCACTTTTCTGATATTTCAAATTTTCAGCTCGTAAGGGGTATAGTTTTTACTTAAAGTGGATTTCTTGTCTTATTAGTGCAATAGAGTTAGAAGGTATCTCAGTCGGTGTATATGAGTTTCAGTATTTTTGCAATGACAACTGCTACCATACTTTTTAAGAAGATCATTGTATAAATAGTTTATGTTTATTTTGATAGCTTAGATAAATAATAAGTATACATTTGCATCGTTTCACCTGCTTTCCAAGGAAAACGGCATTTCTACAAACAGTACAACACATGTCAAATTATGTGACGTCCCTTTGACGTTATGCATTTGTTTACAAAAACACTAATTATCTTTTATTGAGGAATTTTACCGAAGTATATTGTTTGTAAGTTTCACCATTAAATGCTTTAAAAGAGGCTTCACAGCACAAGCAATTTATGAGTAACTACCAAAAAGCTTGTGCTGACGTCCTCGTGACGTCGTAGCAAAACATGAACACCATCTGCGCTGCTGTCTCTTATTCGGCTTCGAATTATCGGGAGTAAACTCTAGACCTGAGGAAACATAAGTATGTTCGAATAAGCGGGGACTTCGAACCTTACGAGTTCGATTTGTCCGAGGTAAAATGCTTCAACAGTGAAACAAAAACAAGGGAAATGAACTTTAACTGGAGTTAGCGAGGACTTCGAATTGTGCAAGTTCGAATTATCCGGGTCCAAGTGTACTACTAGTTATACGTGTGTGCCACGTTGGAACGACCTCACGGAGTGACCCCTGCGCGTGCTCAAGCTCTGCGATAACACACCTTAACAGAACCTTAAAATCTTATTTACTGACAACCCATCGCATGAAAAAGATTAATTTACTTATCTGTATTCTTGCTGTTTTTTAGACTGTTGTCTACAAAAGGTAGATCAGCTTCTAGCTCGGAGGGAGACGTTACTGGTGCGAGTTCTAGTGACGGTGATGATGATGGTGCTAGTGACGATTTTCAAGGAACAAGACAAATTAAATGGACCCGAAATCTTGGATTAATGTTCATGTAGAAAGCGTCAAAGATCTATCAGAAGGAATAGATGGAATAAGGTCTATCAGTTAAACAATATTCCGAAGAGCGAGCTTGTCAGAGTGCCGAAAGATGGTAGAAACTGGAAAAAAGATTGCCCGTCGTCCTGGAAAGGACATCAACGAGTGCGCTATGCAGATTGTAAGGGGTCGATGTGCCTCAAGGATACAAACTACCCATATCTATCTACTTATGGCGTTGAAAACCGTAGCCAGTTTGCTAAGGATAAATGCAAAGCCTGCGGCCAGACTGGTGACTATGTCCAGTGTAGCGCGAGGCGATACATTAGTCACGAGAAGAAAAAAGTGTTAGTGTTTCATATCGGCAAACACACGTGTCCTGCGAAGATTAAAACTACTAGTAACTTGACCAAAATCAAAAAAAACTCATCGCCGAAAACCCCAAAATCAAGCCATCAGAAGTCCAGTCTTAAATTCTTTGCTCTGGGATCCGGGAGAGAATGTCCTGGAAAGAACTTGACAAAGTAGCATCAAGTGTCATGAACAAAAAACAAATTTCAAACGTCAAGCAAAAGCTAAAAAACAACAGTGAGCCTTTCGGGCACAACTTTGAAGCTTTTGTGAACTTTAAAAGTTTTGCGATAAAAAAAATTCAATGTATATATATAAAATGAACGATCGCAAAGGAAATCCGGATATACCTTCATTTGTCTTTAAGTTAAGCCGCGTAGCAATAGGCCTCGCAATTGATATGAACAAAGACAATCTAATAAGTGAGGAGTATTGCTTTTTTGATGGTAAGCATGATAGATGCCGTGGATTGGTCACTTTAACGGCAAGTACTTATCATCCGCTACTCAAAAAACAGGTTCCTCTCGCTGTCAAGGAGACCGAAAGGGAAAACAGCGAGACAGTTATTTTATTCTGGAAACTGTTTAACGAAGTCGTAAAAAAAAAAAGTCTAACGTAATACCATTCAACCCAACAGGTTGGTGCACTGATATGGCAGGGGCAAACGCTGTTGGCATCTGTGCAGAGTTTGGGAATGGAGCGAAAGCACTGATGAAATCTTGCCAGTTCCATTTCAAAGAGCAAAGAAACAAAAAGGCGCAGAGAGACTTGACTCTGAGAGTGCTGAAGAATTCAAGCGCCTGTGCGACGACCTTTTGAAATCAGAAACATGTACCGGCTTTGAAGAATCGGAGCTTGCGTTACGTCTTTTATAGAACAAGACCAAATCCGCGAACATCTTAGAACATGGCTTGACTGGTGGTGTGCCAGAAGAGGTACTCCCACAAATGCACCTGAGATGAATCAAGCGGAGACAATGGGTATAAAGTTGACCCGAAGTCAAAGCATCGACCTCGAAATAGTTAACTGACAAAAAGGACAAAACCATCTGGAAATGCTGCGTCTCAAGCGCCAACTTCAAGTATACGAAATACACCGATGCAAGTACCGCCAATTTCATCCGCACCACTGCCGCATTGGCGGCCGTTATCAGCCATTTCCCAAAATACCCAGCCGCCGCCATTTTCATCCGCAACGCTGCCGCGTTGGCCACCATCCTCAACGACTTCCCAAACCACCCCACTGCCGCCGGGTTGGCCTCCGTCATCAGCCGAACCCCAGTATATCCAGCCATCATCAGCCTCGTCATCGCAACAACGCATCTTCTCCACAGTGCCCAACTCACCAACACCGAACTGGTCGTCCTCCATCCCACCAAATTACGGGCCTATCATATCAGCTTGATCTTCCCTTTCACCTGCTACCAGGCCTATATGGCAAAGTAATAATCATTTCGTCATATATGCTCTAAATAATCAAATCAAAAAGTGTGCTGGCTGTCCCTTTCCATTTCGAGATGTAAACGGTACGCCCAACTTTGGGATTGTTATCCAGAACAAAGAAAAAGACTATTATGCTAAAGAGGGACGACTCCACATATCATCTGAACAAAACAGATATTATCATTGTGAGAGGGCGTGTATCCAGACACGGCATCCCTACTTCAACCCCTCGTTAGTGAAACTAAACCCTGGGTTCATTTTGACTGAAATTCAAGAAATGTCAATAGCACAGAAAATAGGATTCACCTGATTAAAAACTTTTGCTTTGAAGCGTTGTCGAAAATTTCATTCTTTAGGCCTTGGCATTAGATTTGTTCTTGTTCATTGTATGGTTTAAATCTGTCCATCACTGAAAACATGGGCACATGTTTCCCGTAGAAAATAAGATGAAGACTCTCGTGCGAAGCGGCCGTTAGATGGTTCTGTTCTTGTCCAACATTATAATGCTATTTTAGAACTACAAAGTTTACCCTGAGCATTGCTTAACGTTTAACCAAAAACTAAAGCTTAAATAGTCACGACGAAAACGGTTAAAATATATGAACCTCCGAGCACCATGCCGGTGTATTATTCAAGCGATTTGGACTAAAGCAAAAATAAATATGGATTTACAACTAGAAGTAATCACAGATCAGTGATCACGTTTTAGTGTTTTGCAATAATATATGTTTTTAATATTGGTTAAAAACTCGTACCACACAACGTAACTTTTGAGAACTCTATTTCCAGCTCTGCCTCTGTTTCCGCTCCGATGATTTTCAAAATGTAAACAAGACTGGCTGAGGCATGTGGAGTTGCTAGATTAAAACATAATTAGGATAACAAAGTATTGTTCGATAACTTTTTGCCCAGTCAAGTTGTAAAACAGACGAGATATAATCGTGACAATATAAATCAAAACATGGATCATTCAATAACTTACCTGACTGACATATGTCTGCGGCCGAAACTCGACTCTCTAAGGTCAGGGTCGAACAGTCGATCAATCAACAAATGACCAAGAACTTTGTGTGATTGCCTGTGAGCAACGGGAACCCTACTATTTTGTTTTATTTAGTTGAAATAACATAACAGCAACATCGGGGGGAAGGGGGGCTGATAGATCCCGCGGCCCGATAGATCCATTAAAGTGACTATAACTGTCATCTCTGGAGTTGTGCTTTGCTAAATCAGCACTGCAACTAATTATTATTTTTAAAAACATACATCAAAAAAACAGAAAAGGAAAAAAATTCACCCTCAACTTTTACCCTCGACTTTGAACCGTCAACACTCAACCCTCGACTTTTAGCTACACTCGAGCCCGGCTGAACTAAGAACACGTGTTGGACAGTGATTAATGTGAAACTATTAGCGAATTTAACACGATGGACACGGATCAATAGGGTAATAGTGATTGTATTTATAAGAAAAGCGAATTTGATATTGAAAATGTTGTTGAAGATAATGCTATATTTAGATCGCGACTGAGAACGGAAAAGGGCCTTTAATGGACCTGGAGATGATAAACAAACGAAGAGACAAAGCGAGGAGCGCATTGATACGACGCATGAAACAAACGGACGAACATTTAAGAGAAAACGCCGACTTAGTCAAACTAACAGCAGTGATGGATGAAACAAGTGAAACCAATATTATGTTCGGTCTCTTAGTAACGCAATCTTGGGTCACGTTCAAGATAAGCCCATCCTTCTCAACTGCTGAGTAAACAGTTTGAAGACCAGCAGGAGGGACTAACTAGAACAAACAAAAAGTCGCAGTAAAAGCGTCATAGATAAATCGCTAAACTTACGAGCATCAGAACTCCTCTTCTTGAACATCGCCTTGACCCAAATTTGACAAGGAAAGTGCAAGAAACTATCTCTGCAGTTTTGCGCACTTTCATCGTTTCGGATACAGTTTTTCACTATTTTTTCATTAGTTTTTCTTTTAAGCAAACACTTTTTTACAAAATATTTCCTAAAACCTGCGCGGTCAGATAGGCGTATCTAGAAGGGTGCTGTTTCTAAAAAAGGGTTACCTGACAGTGTCTATCAAGAAGGATCAACTAAATAAGAAAGTGATTGACACTGTCTATCAATGTTAACTGGTACCACTTATATATAAAGATTAGCTTTAGTGCCTTGTGGGCAGGAGAACCTTGTACTTTAGAGAGAGAACCTTGTACGTCGAAGAGCTGTAAAGAACACGTTATTATTATCACCACAATAAAAGAAAAAGATTGAGAAAAAGCAATCACGATTTCGGTTTACCTCTGCGAGTGGCTCTGCCACATCAGACACAACTCTAAGAAAGAACTATAACAGTTTGTGGAGAACAGGGTAGTCCCTTTTCAGCGTAAAAAGCACGACACAAGACCGATTGCTGGACTAAAACCAAGAAAGACGACCGTTTGCTGGTAAGTTCATATCTCTATGAGCGACGCTAAGAAGCTAGCAAATAAGTCAGCTGAAAGCCCAGATTTCTGGGACACCGTCCGGAAATATATAAAAACTTCTACTACGAACTCTCCTAAGGGCGGTCTTCCTCATGAGGAATGGGAAATCCAAATGGGGGTAAATATCTTAACTGACATTTATGACAAGGAGATAGGAACAAATTCGATGTGCGACGACATTCCCCATGGCCACCCCAGCTCCAAGCTTTCTCTTGTTTTTGTTGTTTCAGTTCATTCTCGTTAATTTTTGAAATATATATGTATGACACTATTGTAAGGCATCTGTACTTACTAGTTACATTAAACTATCTTATGTGGTGGTTTATTACATTCCTTGTTTTTACTATATTATCTGATAGAACTGAGTTCGATCAAAAATCCACGGTCTGGTTTCGGAGCCGAGCGAACAATAGTGAATTAGATCCGCACGCATTTTGTGACACTCCGACCCTCCCTCCTGACTTCTGGTTTGAAGCCCATCTTACTCCTCTTTTCTGACAACCATGATACAAAACAAACTTAAGTTTTAAACACAGTACTTAGATCTGTGCAAGGTTTGCAAAGCAACTCAAAACAATTTTAGAATGTCTATTTTATACAGTCATTGTATATAACTATACACTTTGGGCTAAAAGTAACAACTAAAACTGTCACAATTACGGTACAAAACTAAATTTAAGAACTTTGTCTACACCGATCCCTCTGCTGACCCACATAAGGTGTTGTGGAGAAGTGACAATTTGCCTTTCTCTGGAACACCATTTTCTCACTTGAGGAAAAGTTGCTTGAATGCCACCATGGTCGAGACAGAAATCTGTCAGCAAAAAGAAAAATATCGGCAAAAACAAGTAAATGACATATTCAAACCAAAAAAAAATTCGTAACAAAGTAAAATGCTAACAAGAACCTATTTGGTCAAACAAGTTTCTATATCTACAAATCGTGATAATTTTGACCATACACCTCCAACAGAATGTATAAGATGTGGAACAACTTTTATTCATATCATTTACTACAAGATTTTCATTTAGAAAGAAGATTTTGTACTGCAGTTACACACATTTCTGTCTTTGTTTAGGAGGATTCTGCCGATCATGGCTATGTAAAGAGAAAGCAACCCCTTGTCCAGGACAGAAAAAAAAATAAACTGCCCTGCCAAAATCGTATAGCGAGAAGTAATGCTTTTCCCAGACTTAAGGTGAGCTATCCATTACAACAAGTTATATAAAGTACCTGAAGCTTCGTCTCCAGATGATGATGGTCGAAGTATTATTTAAACACGATCAAAACAATCCAGTTTTTTAAGTCCAAGAGTACATGAAGAAGCGAGCAAATTTTGGCAGAAAAGAAGTTAAAAAGGGCCAAACAATGGGATCTTGAAGGAACAAGAACTAAGATTAGAAAATGAAATTGCGGAGGCGGAAGACCTCACAGAGTTAAGTGTTAATGAGGATTTTTAGATATGTAATTGCAAGTTTCCTATTACATAATGTAGTTTTAGTCAGATTTAGGTAAACACTGCACGTAGTTCAATAAATTGGCTTGATCTTGGAGTATTGGTTTCCTTAGCAACAGTCTTTGACTCCCCCCACCACCACCACCACCTCCCCACACCTGACCCCTTCCCCTTCCCTTTCTGGATGAGGCAATATCCCATTGTGTTTAAGTTAAACAGCACCTAACAGGAGCTGCTAATAGTAATTCATCTTAAGGTCAGTAACATAAAAAAAATAAAAAATGACTAGATTTATACATGTATGTACATGTAGAATAATTGAGAATCACAGTTTAAATGCAGCAAGATGTAATTAATTGATAAAAATATTATGGGTTAAGACATGTAACAGTGTTCCACCTACAGCAGTCTTTGCTGTGTATAAGAAATGCTTCTCGATGCAAAACAATAAAACGATGCCAGTGTAGCCTGGGAAAATCCAGGCCATTGATGTTTGTCTATATTCACTAATTCGATTATTATTTTAACAATATGCATAGAAAAATTACCGCAATGTGATTGGTCGAGAGCCCTTTTAAATCCCAAACAGCGCAGTTACAAATTGAAGCAGTACAATTACATTTTAATTGCACTGGTTTTGAACAAACAAAATGAAAGAGGCGGCCAAGTTTGCCAAATGCAGTGACAAGCTCATTCAAAATTTAAAAGAAGAATTTAGAAATAAATAAACTGTAAGTAGTACCAGCTGAACTGGCTAAGACTGTGGAAAACCTGGAAAAAACAAACTTAGTATAGTGAAAAAACAAAAAGCTGCCAACAAGAAAACCATGTTTTTGCTTCAAGCTGATGCAACCGGCCAACAGCACCAAGACTTTCAATACTAAACCAAATAGTGCAGCTACTAGTAATCACAGTGAAACCCAAACCCATGTTCTGTTTAACAGATGAGGAATCTTATGAAAGATAGAATAAAACCGTTTATTCTCAACAACTGTCAAGCTGAATAGCTTCAACATAGCTGCAGCAGCTAGACTGGCGCTGTAGTGTGCTCCGATAAATGAATATGCACTGAGATGTTTGTTGAGACACAAACTCGATTTTTACCTTCTTCAGCTGTGAAAACAGAGAGTGCGGTTAACTTGGAAAAGTTGTTTGAGAAAGAATGGGGCGACCGCATTTCACATCACTCTCTTTCCACTCTGCACGAAGAAAAATTCAACAAATCCGAAGTGATACCGCTGACAAGCGACTTGAAGAACATCAAAGACAACTTGGCAGCGCGGATGACAGATCACACTGCGTCTCTGGAGAAACATCCAGACAGAGAAATGTGGAAATTACTGGCCTAGGATACGCTTAACAGAATTGTCTTGTTCAACAAGCGAAGAGGTGGAGAAGCATCTAGACTGTTTGTCTCCACCTACAGAAACCGTCCACTGTGGAACCAACGAAACAACGATGAATTGCTCGCATCATTAGATGCAATTGAGAAAAAAACTTTGTGAAAGGTAGAAATGACAATCAAAAGTATTTATTTATGTACCTCTTTCTATCTTTCAGTCTGAGTCACTGTCGATTTTATTCTTTGTTGTCAAACGTACCTTTGAAATTCCTTCTCTGACACTATTAAGTCCTGCAAGACCATTTTGTCGACTGTCACATACGTAAAATGCTCCATCCACAAACTGTAGCTAATCTTTTTATATTCGTCTAATGATTGTGCTGTTTAAAAATATATTAACATCATATCATTCGGCACTACTAATACCACCATCACAAACAGCTCCACTGCAACTACTACCACTACTACCGACTACTACTACTACTACTACCACTACTACCACTACTACTACTACTGTCATTTTCACTATTTTGTGAAGAGCTTATTTTCTTTGATTTATAAATTTTTAGCTTGCTTTGACTTTATAAAAAAAGATAAAGATAAAATAAGAACCTGCTTTGAAATTCTAGTCTAAACAGGTTCTTATTTAAAGGAGGTCTAAATCGAAAGTTTGAGCCTAACAGGTTCTTAAATCCTGGGTTCTTTTACGCGGGGTTTTACTGTACTACTACTACTACTGCTACTACTACTACTACTACTATTACTATTACTACTACTACCTTTTTTAAAATTAATTTTTATTTTATTAATATAGTAGGGACAGTGATACAAAGTGAGTTACAGTAAAGGTTGGTTACAAAGTACAGTAATGTGCGGTATACAGTTAAACATCATGGCTAAACAAGTTTATTACTATAGCATTCTAGCTAGCATAAGCGCTTAATGCATCATGCATTGTGTGTTGATTAGTGTTCTGTGAAAGCCAAACTTCCAGCATTGACCATTTATTCAGAAAGGATTCTTTCTTCTTATATTTCAAATAGCAAATTAAAGCGCTCCACCATAAAAACAAGAAATAAGGACTTTCTTATAGCACTAAGTAAAATGTAATTTTAATTTAGACTGTCGACTACTAAGTCTCCGGTACTCGGCCAAAAGGCCTTATAAAATTCTGCATTTATGCCGTCACTTCCTGGCGATTTGTTGTTTTTCATGTCCCAAACTATTTTTTAACATTCATTATAAGATAGGATGCTTTCGCATCTACGTTTCTCCATTTCGTCAAGCATATTTAATCCTGGATTCCCGAAAAACATGGATTCGATTTCGTTCGGTACCTCTTGGTCACAGTTGCTATATAAATCTTTGTAATATTTCTTTTGTTCTGCTAGAATGGTTGCTGAATTCTCTGTAATAGTCGAATCATTCAGCTGCAGTTTTTTCATACACTTTTTTGAATTGCCAGGAAATGTGGTTTGGGGTAGTGCACCATATTGTTGGTGAGCACGTGTGGGCAGATGGCCAGTGTTCATATGGACCTCTCACTTCTATTGAGCAGGATAAGATGTATCTACCAAAAACATCCAAGGCAGCTGAGACCGTTCGCAAAGTTGTGTTCGAGCAGAAATGGCTGAAGAGCATGGTTTACTATGTTAACTTCAGGAGAGTCTTTTCCAAGGTAACTCAAACATGAAACACAAGACTTAAACATCAGCTGCTTTTAAAAAGTATTTTTAGCGCAATTATTTACTTTCAAACTTCATAATGATGAATTCTAGGTCATGCATTTTGACAAATCTTACTTGTATTTTTAGGGGGAGAAGGGAGAGGAGAAAATGAGTGATCCTTCCCTTTCAAGTTTTACAGAAAATGACTTGCTTTGGAATTTGAAAAGTCTATGGAATTTTAACAGATGAACCCTGTTAATCCAAATTCTCAGTAACTTGTATTTCTGTGTTAATTCAAAAAATGTTTTTTTCTTTCGTGTATTTTCTGTACTCTTTTACCGTGGATAAGTGATACCACAAATACCAAAAATACTCAGCTGCAATCCAAAAGCAATGGCTAAATGAACATCCACTATCTCCAATTTCAGTTTCACTAAAGCAGCTGCAGTTAACGAGGTTCAGCTGTAATTATATTGTCCTATGCTTTGTTCCATTATAGACACACAGGTGGATTGGAGAATTTTAATTCCATGCTAGCCAAGTAAGATCCAAAGAGAAATTCATTTGAGTAAGTATTGATTCATTAAATCACAGCATCTGCTTATTCAGTTAAATCCAGTTGAAACCAAGTAATTCTAACTAAACTAATAATTATTCAAAGTCCAAACTAATATTCAAAGTTGAGGTTCATTCCACTCTACCAAAATTGACATACATGTACTATATTTGTTAACGTAAGAGTATACATGCTGTCTCATGACCAAAGTTGAACTATGAACGCTGACTCACCTTTAATGACTAAGTATTTAATTTAAGTATCAGTAGTCATCAGTACTATGCTGACCAAGTGTAAAAGAGTCGTAGTTACTAAAAATAAGTATCACCAACAAATGTATATAAACCAGTTGTACTGTTTAATAAAGTTATGAATTCCTTTTCCTGAACAAGTCGTATCGTGTGTGCTGTACATTGAAACTAGTAAGTTGAGCGATGGCAGCGCAATCAAACCTAACAGGTTATGGGCCCAGGAGAAGACTCATCTTTGACGGGGACGAAAGCAAGTATGAGCTGTGGGAAGTGAAGTTCCTTGGTTTCATGAGATTACAGAAACTGTACGATGTTTTTGTAAAAAGTTCCGCCGAGAAAGCTGACGAAGCCCCGATGAGGCGAAGCAAGCAGATGCATTCGCCGAACTGGTCCAGTGCTTGGACGATCGAAGTCTATCTCTGGTTATACGAGAAGCCAGAGATGATGGAAGAAAGGCTTTAGCTGTGCTCAGAGAGCATTATCAGGGCAAAGGCAAGCCAAGAATCATCGCTCTTTACACCGAACTAACTTCGCTTCAGATGAGGGATGGTGAATCGACTACCGATTATATAATCAGAGCAGAAACTGCGGCGACAGCGTTAAAATCGGCCGAAGAGGTGATTAGTGACGGTTTGTTGACAGCAATGGTCCTCAAGGGTCTGCCGGGCAGTTACGCAACCTTTGCCACAGTTGTCACGCAGAGAGAAACGCCGATGAGCTTCGCCGACTTCAAGGTGGCTCTCAGAAACCACGCAGAAAACGAGAAAAGCCACAAGGGCAAGACTGGAATTAAGGACAACATTATGGCCACCAAGTCCAAGTTCGAAGGCACCTGTTTTAAGTGCGGCAAGAAAGGGCACAAGAGTCACGACTGCTGGTCCAAAGGCGACAACTCCCGCCGGTGTGGAAAATGCAGGTCCAAGACTCACGACAGCAAAGATTGTAGAAGCCGTAAAGATGCCGCAAAAGCGGCGACTGAACAATTTCAAGATCTCGACTCTAAGTCACATACATTTGCTTTTCACGTAAGAGACCGTAGAGGTAAGAGTACCACAGATTTATTATTAGATACAGGAGCGACAAGTCATATAATTAATGACCAATCAAAATTTGCAGATTTTGACAAAGATTTTGACCCCCGTGGTCACGTGATTGAGCTTTCTGATGGAAGCAAAGCTAACGTAGTTTTAGGTAAAGGAAATTCAAAGTTTTGCTGTATGACGTCACTGGGCATCCACAGGATGTCGTTCTTAATGACGCAATATTCATTCCGTCATATGCCCAAAATATTTTTTCTGTGCCGGCTGCGATTGAAAAGGGTTGCAGCATTAGTTTAGACAAAGATGCCAAACAATTTAAGGCCCCCTGATGGCACAATGTTTCAGGTAGAACAAAAAGGTCGGTTATATTATCTCAACCGTATTTCTAGTTCAGAAAACAATGCCCGTTCTCTCATGGAATGGCATAAAGTAATGGGCCACTGTAATCTAAATGACGTACGCAAACTGCAAAGTGTAGTTGATGGAATGAACATCACAAATAGTGATGAGTGTACATGTGAAATTTGCATAAGAGGTAAAATGTGCCAGTTCCGAAGTAGAACACCGGACAAAAAGGCTGAGAAGCCATTAGAGTTTGTTCATTGCGATTTGGCTGGTCCAATTGACCCAGTGGCCCGAGATGGATTCAAATATGCAATATCATTTGTACATGATTTTACGGGCATTATCATGGTATATTTTTTGAAACAGAAAAGTGACACCGTTGACGTAACTCAAAAGTTTCTTGCTGACGTAGCGCCGTTTGGCACAGTCAAGCGCTTAGGAAGCGACAATGGCACCGAATTTACGGGCCATAATTTCCAATCATTATTCCGCGAGCATACCATCAAACACGAAACCAGCGCGCCGTATTCTCCGCACCAAAACGGCACTGTGGAGAGGGCATGGCGTAGTTTATTTAGTATGGCAAGGTGTATTTTGTTAGAAGCTAATTTATCTAGGCAGCTGTGGACTTATGCTGTAATGGCATCGGCCTACATAAGGAACAGGTGTTTTAATCCCCGGTTAGGCAGAACTCCGTTCGAAGCACTAACAGGCAGTCGACCCAATGTTGCCAATATTCACGTATTTGGTTCTGTATGCTATGCGTATGTACAGAACACTAAGAAACTAGAACCCCGCGGCAGGAAAGGTATTTTTGTAGGTTATTACAGGGGTAACCCAGCTTATTTAGTTTATTATCCCGAGTATAACAAAATTGAGAAAGTTCCTTGACAGACTTGAACAAGAACCAACTGCAGAGATAGACCTTGACGATGACGAAGACGGATTTCGCGAGTATAGAGCTCTGAACACTGACAGTCAGATAACTGATCAGGAGACAGAGGGTGACGATAGGAGTGACGAGCCTGGCGACCGTTATCCTAGCAGAGTTCGCACCAAACCTAAGTATCTAGGGGATCGGCTATTCATCGAGTTAGCATTTGAGTTGAGTTTGAGTTGAGTTTGAGTTAAGTTTGAGTTAAGATTGAG
>JAOBRG010336805.1:0-29943 GCA_027574985.1 Umimayanthus nakama | reverse complement strand
GTGAGGAGGTGGAGGGGGGGAGTAGGAGGAGGAAGAGGCGGGTGAGGAGGAAGAGGAGGAGGAGGAGGAAGAGGAGAAGGAAGAGGAGGAGGAGAAGGAAGAGGAGGCGGGTGATGAGGAGGCAAAGGAGGAGGAGGAGGGTGGGGGAGGAGGAGGAGGGGGAAGAGGAAGGTGAGGAGGAGGAAGAGAAGGAGAAGGAAGAGGAGGAAGAGAAGGAGAAGGAAGAGGAGGAGGAGGGCGGGGGGGAGCAGGAGGGGAGGAGGAGGAGGAGGAGAAAGAGGAGGAAGGGAAGGAAGAGGAAGAGGAGGAAAAGAGGGAGGGGGAGCCGGGGGAGGTTCACAACGCAATCTTTTGTCAAAGTAAATTTCTGTTAGATCCACACCCTGGTTGGGGCAAAATGCAATGCCTGTGTTGATTTAGTGAGCCAAACTTTTAAACAACAGAAACTGGAAATAGCAAAAAACTGCATTGGCAAAATGGTGTATTTACCAGGCAGAATGTAGTTCATAAGCCTCGAGAACTTTTCAAAAACTCAACGCTAATGCACGTATCAATGTAAAGCCCGGGAGGGGAGGGGGTGCGGGCATAGGGCGGGCATTTGACACAATTTTTAGTCCCCTGGGCTGGCCATTTGACGATACTGGCCTTCCCGGGGGGAGGGCAGTTTGATCGTTGTCAAGCCCGAATTATGTCGTGACCGCTGATTTCACCGTGATATCTAAGTTTTGATATCTGTTTTTTGATGTATTTTGTGTTCCCGGGGTGGGGACCTTGAACTTAATTTGACGATTTTTCGACGCCCGACCCATGGGCGTTTTACAAAAATTTCGGGTAATAGACACAAATCCCCACCCTTGCCCGCACCCCCCCCCTCCCGGGCTTTATATTGATAGGTGCATAAAGATTTACTTAGACAGCTTGAACACAAACTACGGTTCGGCCACATTTAAAAAAATTTCCGCAAGGATCTCCCGGAAACGTGATCTTGTCTAATTTGTACGTTCTTCTGCCAATTTCTGGCGTGATCGCCGGGGTACAAAAAGAGGGATAAGGATAGAAGAAAATAATTTGCTTTGGTAAATATCTAACACTGGATGTTGAGTTTCTGCTTATCTACTCACGATATGAATCCTGTATCCTGTAACTTTGTCCAAACATGGAAACTGACAATTTTATCACGGACAAGGCCGAAAACTCGAGTCACTCTTTTGGTGTTAAATAAAATAATATTTCTACTCAATATTACTACTTAATGGACAAGCGCTCCGCACCTCCTCTACTATATAAAAAAAATCTTATCCAACACGCGTTCGTGTAATAGTTGTATATCATAATAACGCAAGATAACAAGAGAAATTCAAAACAAACCTGGGCGCTACTATCGTATAAAAAACCTCAGATATTGAGGACAAATAGGCGCCCTTGAGCAAACGTTGCATCATAGACGTACGTACCGCATTCTCGTAGATTCGTTCCCGTTTGTTAGCTACCTCATTGCGGATGATGTGACCAATGTACTCAATAACCATACTGTGAGGTTCCAGGTCCCTGTTGGCAAACAACCCCAGTCCCTGGATGTTCGACCTGCCCAGAAACACGTTGTTTCGCCACTCGGTCTTCAGCTTGCGGTACTGCGATGCCTTCGAGTGTACGAACTGTTTCGTGTACAAAGAATTCACATCGTCCGCAAACGTACTCGTCGAGCTGGCCTGGCGGCGTGGCGCGTGACGACCGGTGGAAGAGGACGACTGGGACGAAGATGCTGTCCGCAGCGCATGCGCTCTGGTACTCCTGAAGTGTGTTCTCAGGAGCGGTTCAGAGCGGGCACAGCCCGTCGGGTTAATTGCCAGCGGTAGCTCCATGATGGAAGAGCGCCCGTAACGCATGTTGTAGCCCTGCATTTGGTCCACGCCTGGCATCTATCAACAATAACAATAACCGTAAACGGTTGCTTTTAAATGTGGAACGAATGCAGATTTGTGTCACTGAAAAGTGAAACTGCTTATGACAGAGTTAACTGAACTCTCACGGTAAAATGAAGTAACTCATAATGTATTGAATCTGTTCACAACAGAGCAAAACTGCTCGATGAACAATTCCAATTTCCTTAAACAGTTTTAGGTTCTGCGAAAACGGCTTAGTTTGCCTTGAAGCCGCTTGACTTAACCACGACATTTACGGGCCACCTTACATACCCAGAATACCGTGTTTCCTCGAATAAACGCTGTTTGTTTTTTAAACAACCGTACCGTAACTTTATTTTAAAAAGTAGAAAAAAAGATACAGTTCCTTGCCTGGCTGTACCGATTAAGCTTTACAGTTTTAAAATTACAACTTGTTGCGCTTGTAAATGCGTAAGAAATCAGATAAACTCGATGTTATTGGTTTTCAAACTTTAAATTTACAGGGTGCGGCGTTTATTCAAGGGCGGCGTTTATTCGGGGAATCACGGTATATTCCAGGTTTTAGAGGTATAAGTCCTAAAATTCCATAACTTTCCAAGCTTCCCATAACTGCTACCAACCCTGGTCCACACACACGACCCAAACATTAAGAAAAAATTGAAAAATTGACATCATACATACCGACTCGATTATCCTGAGCACAAACGGTTCCGTCACTCCGAACAAATCCTATGTAAGAAACGGTTCCGGAGCATTATTAAAACTCGTGTAGCAAAGTTTTCAGATTCTTAGGAAAAATCCAAGTTGAATCCGTACCCTTCTAGGCTGATGTTCCGCCTCTGAGCCACAGCGACTTTAGACCGGGTTCACACAGAAATTGGGCAATAAAATCTAATGACTTATTCCTGACTAACTTAGGTTTTCATGACTACCCAGTTTCTTGTAGCCATATTTTTGCTCGATGACAAGGAGGATGTTTCCAGTTTTCAAACAGCACGAAATATTTAGACCAATCAATGAAGTTTTATGATTTTTGCATGACCTCGGCCTTTTTCCTTAAACCAATGGCTTTTTCAAACTCCATGACTTTTAATGACCGCATGAACCCAGTTCTAATTGTTCCCAGGCATTCAACCAAAATTTTGAACCAATTATCGAAAATCTCTAAAAAGACCACGTGCGTTCTGATGCTGCTATCTCTCAAAATTCAATCGCTTTTTGTTTAAATTTAACTAAAAACTTTATAGTTTGAAAAACAGCAGCATGAAAAACATATGAAAAAAATCCTAAAGCCAATACAGTTGACTCCTGACAACTTAAATCTAAAAAAGGGAACAAGATCTGAGCTATCGGGAGTTCGCAGGTCAGAAGTAACAGCGAGAAAATGATTTGAAAGGACGATGTGTTGAGTTCCAGTTATGGTGGGTTTGAACTATTGAAAGTCAATTGTTCAGGGAAAGCGCTTGAATAGGAAGTGGGAATTAAGCTAAATTATTCTTTGGAAAGTGTTCGCCGCAAGGATAATAATAATAATAACAACAATAACAAAACGTTAATAATACCAATGATAAAAACGATAGAATAATAATAATAATAATAAAACTAATACTAATAATACTAATACTACCACTACTACTACTAATAATAATAATCCTAATCATAATAATAACAATAACTGAGTAATAGTATTGACAACAACAATAACAATAACAACAACAACGACAATAACAACGCGTTTTGAATGATTTAACACAGTCACGCGAAAAAATCTTAACCCTTCTAAGTACCAGAGGCTCCCGCCCGCATGTTGGTTGGTTTCCATTATCTTAATACATTTACAATTAATGGGTTGGGAGAGTTTTGCCCTTCAACTCAACAGTTAGGAACAGATCATAATATAAGTACAAGATAGAGGTTGGTAAATTTTATGTAAGTCAAAGGGGTAAAACTGCCATTTTAAATTTACCTCTCCCGTAATGTATTGAGAGAAGAGGTTGACAAGACCCGCTTCCTTTCTTAGCTTGAGAATCGGCTGCAACACTTGAATCCAGGCGTCTGTGGGCGACTTGCCGCGGAAAACCAATTCTTCACCGCCCTCCTCCCGAATCCTGATTGTGAAGCTGGGTTTGCCGTCCACTTCCTCCACCACGCAGTTGTACTCGCAGCGCTTGTTGACCCTGCGCAGACTCCAGTACATGCGCACTGACTTGAAACCGACCGGGTAGACGGCATCTCTGGTGTGAAAGGTCTGAAGCTGATAGGGGAGAAGTTGTCCAAGAGACTTGATGACCAAACTACCCACCCGGAGGGTGCGGGGCTTGTCACTGTTCTCTTGGTTGTGACGTAACATGCTGCAACAGAAAGCCGCAATTCAGCACTAGACAACGGGTTAAGGATCGGAGGGAGTGACAAGGATAGATGGATTAATGGAAGGATGGATGGATTGATGGAATGGGTGATGATGGATAGATGATGGATGGATAGATTGGTAGATGGGTTGGTGGAAGGATTGATGATGGTTAGATGGATGGATTAATAGAAGGATGGATGGAATGGTTGATGATGGATGAATGGATAGACAGACTTGTTGTCAATGTGAGCAATGGGCTACTAGACAGACAAAGATTAAAAACTAATGAGACATCGGTAATGGTAGAAGAGACGATAACTACGAAGTAGATGGTGACATTGGTAATGGTGACGATAGTAACGACATTAGTGACGATGACCATACTCGTGCATTATCTTGACGATGTTGATCGTAACGATGGTAACGACAATCTTTTCACGCTATAAACTACGCCGTACCTTGCTATCTGTTGAATCTCGTTCCGGTAAATAAACACCTTCCGGAAGACTGCATACGAAGGCAGGCGATGTTCTCCAGGATCTTTGGGACGGTGCTCGTGACACAACATAGTCTGAAAATAGCAGAACAGTTCTGGGAGTTTTTTCTTTGAAGAATCATCTTCTAAACACCGAGTTTCAACCTTGCTGAACCATTGCATTTTGTTGGATGCAATTGTGAGTTGATTACTTAAAGCAAGCTTAACTTTACACTCTTCAACTATTGTAAACATAAAAGTAAAAAAACACGTAAGAATTTCAAAACGTTAATGTCGTACGTTTTTTCATTTGTTCTACAAAACTGGCAACTTTTCACAGCTTCGATGTAACTGACAGTTCCTCCTTGTATACTACTACCTTTTCAAGCTAAAACGTCAACCTGGAGTTGTTTCTGGTCGTTTATAAGAAACTTAATATTCAATACGTGTTCATAGCTAAGCTGGCTGTTCCACCCCTACTCCCAACACAAACACGTGGTGAATGTTCGCCAATTGTTAACTTTACCTTGTCCTTGAAGAAGATGCAGTCGTTCTTTAGGGCACAACCGAAATGGAACGTATTCGTGCACCTGCTCTTGGTAAACGTGTTCACATGTGTGCACACGATCGTCGCCCCCTTTCTCTCGCACGCACAACAGCTCTACAAGATAATAAAGAAAATAGTTAATTGACTTAATCAAAAAGTCATTCGGGTTTAAAGAAAAACAACTTAAAATAAATTCTAACTAATCACTCTTAAGTTTGTGTTATTTATGGTCTGTTCTTTCTCCACAAATCTACAACTGTATCCTAGATCGCCAAAAGCACTCTTTCACAAGCCTGGATTGTTTAATGGCCGATTTACAAGGTGCAACTTTTGCCTACAACTGTTGCACGCAAGTCGCCCGCAGTATATTTTAGTCGCCATTTACACGCGTGCATTTTTTGGCCTTACAACACGAAAAATTGTGTGCAATTCCCTCGGTCCGCTTAATGGGAGACTCGGGGAAATAACAAAGAAAATGGCGGACAGCTGGCGATGTAGGATATAGATACACCTAAAAAGAGGTTTAAAGACATCATTTGCATCTACCTCGTTTTCGCCACCTTCGGTTCTAGTGGTGCGTATCAGCTTATATTCTTTCTACAACGCTACAAAAACACGTCCAACTGCCGCTGCTCTTGCATCTTTATTCAAACAGTTACCGCCTTGGCAGTTACAAAAACATGGCTCTTTCTGTCAGAGGTCCATAAGTTTCTCTATTTCTTCTGAGTCTCCGCCGCCAGATTGCAAAAAACATATACCACAGGCCTCCCCACTCGGATATTTTCGTTGCAAAAACGTCAAAATTGCATACAACTTTAAAATATGTTTCAAAATCCTACAACTTTTTTTGAGTTTCATGCAATAGTTTTAGGCTTGATTTACACGAAACAATTCGTGTTGTATGTATGGCGTAAGCGAGTTGCGAGCAATAGTTGTAGGCGAAAGTTGCACCGTGTAAATCAGCCTTAAGAACTCCCTTTGGATTATAACTATGTTTTCATCAATTGGTGTAACAATACTTTTAAAATGTTGCATACATGTTTTGCAATCGTTATCCATTCTATTTTCCAAATCTTTTTTCAATTTTTACTGAAACGTTTACTTGATTAATTTTATTATATAGGGCCTTGAGCATTGAGCATCTTTTGAATTATTATAATTATTATTATTATTATTAATATTATTGAGACCATCATCATCCTTACAGTCACAAAGCAAGTTGAAGCCATGAGGATATCATCCAAACAATTCTTAGTTTACACACAATAAGCAAAAAACAATGATCGGATGATGTCGAGTGTTGATTACATCTTGAAAAGTATTAGTGTATGAAACAGATTAATAGTTTACTCTATCCATAGTTGATAGAGCGAACTGGTTAGGAAGCTCAACAGTTTTCAAAGGGAGTGTACAAAGCTGCTTTGTTTCATGTTGGACGAACCGTGATCCAGCACATTGTTTTGTTCAATGTGGTAGCCAAAATGCTTTTACGGGTTAGTTGCTAATATGCATATCAATACCTTCTGTGTTTTGTGCAGGGTCAAGGACAATGAACAAAAGAAATACAGAACAAAAACATACAACAAAGAAACTGGCCAAGTTTCATAACCAGTTCGCTATATTAACTACTATGCTCTATCATAATTTCCCGTTTGACTCAGTTTAACTGCCCACCGTTAGTATTCCTCGTTTGACAGCTGCTTCGACATTCATCAAAGCTCCGTTTAAAGTCTCGTAAACCTCCAGAGACCACAGCGCACAGTTGAGATGAACCCATTCATCAGCATCCGAATTGAGTAACCTGAGAGCATCGAAAACAGTGCATGTGTTAAACATTTAATACTTTGTTTATTTAAAGTTCAGTTGTTGTATTCATGAGACGATTTGTGGATCCCATTTGAGCTGTTAAACAGGTTTTTGGCAAATACAAAAACTGATTGGAGATTCGTTGGATTACGTGGACGAGGAGATGAATCGTCGCTCCATTAGTTATAATCAGACAAACCGATGGGTACTCGGTTAATTACAAACAACCAGCGTAATCTTAATGCGCGGGGCCCTTGGTTAATCAAAACAGTGTGGTCTCACCGCGCGGGGTACTTGGGTAATAACAAACAAACAGCGTGGTCTTACCGCGCAGGGCCCTCGGTTTATAAAAAAACAATAAGCGTGGTCTTACCGCGCGGGGCCCTCGGTTAATCAAAAACAATAAGCGTGGTCTTACCGTTCGGGGCCCTCGGTTAATCAAAAACAATAAGCGTGGTCTTACCGTTCGGGGCCCTCGGTTAATCAAAAACAATAAGCGTGGTCTTACACCACAGGGCCCTCGGATAATCAAAAACGATAAAGGTGGTCTAACCGCGCGGGGCCCTCGGTTAATCAAAAATAATAAGCGTGGTCTTACCGCGCGGGGCCCTCGGTTAATCAAAAACAATAAGCGTGGTCTTACACCACGGGGCCCTCGGATAATCAAAAATAATAAGAGTGGTCTTACCGTCCGGGGCCCTCGGTTAATTAAAAACAATAAGCGTGGTCTTACACCACGGGGCCCTCGGATAATCAAAAACAATCAGCGTGGTCTTACCGCGCAGGTCCCTCGGTTTCACCGTCACCAGCTGTTCCACACATGATACAGGTGCGGGTGTCTTGTTCCTTGTGGCTAGGTTTGATGACAACACCATGTTTCGCCAACAGCTAACGTGTGCAACCAAGGATGTTTGTTTAATGAATGGTATGCAAGATAAAAGTTTCAACAAAAGAAAGTTAGTGTTTCTTCGTGTTCAGACAATGATCTTGAGATTGGTCATTAGAAACGGTCTTGCGCCATACCATACACTTTCGAAAAGAATCAAAAGGATTTTTAGTTTTTATCAACGTAGCATCTTGATTATTTTATGAAGGAAAGGGTTTCGGGAAGAAAACCTCGTGTTCACAAGGAATTGAGTAAAAAAATCGTTGACTCATCGTAAATTCTCAAACTCGTTTTTTTCACAATTATGTACGAGTCAAACCCAAGGGTGCCCATGACCCCGCGGGCTGACCCCCGGGCATTTGACATTTTTTATTTTTTTGGTCAAATTCCCCACCATGCGGGCCCTTTCTTTGGTTAAATGCCCCCCTCCCTAAGGATTTATTAAGTGTCAAATGCCCTGCCCCCCGGGCTGAAGTGACAAAATCCAGATCAATTTCATGAAACCTAAACGAAGTTTTCAACACTGCCATTTCTACTTTTTGTATAGCAGTTCAACGTTTAATGCTTGATCATTTTTTTTCCTCTGTGGCGATCTTTGAGGGTCTAGGTACGAGCTCAGTACACTTCGGAACAATGCAAATTGTCTCTTTGAAGACAAGAAGAAGTCCAAGAGCACGAATCAGCACATTCTAAATTTTGCCACTAAAAAAGTGTTTTCAGAAGGTTCGTTACCACCAGGCTTTTATTTGCTATTGGCAAAATAGTAAATCGTTCGTAAATTGCACCGAGCTTTTTTTGCAGAAATCTTAGCATTTTAAACGTTCCTGCTAGGTTTGTTTGTAGCTGGATCAAGAAGTGCTAGCTCGAGTCACGAGTTGCGTTTTAGCCCTTTGCTACTTGAATTTTAATATAGTATAAAATGCTTTACCATTTCATGGTGTCGAGTATCTTTAATATTTGTTTTTGTTTTCTATACTTCATTAAGCTCACGTAGCTACGAAATAGAATTGAAAACCTTTATACTGCCTTCTCGGTTGATATTGCTGCATATTATTGGGACAGAAAAGGTGCCGCGACGTTTTTTCTTGGTGTCAAATGGCCGGGGTACCGGGACATAAACAAATGTCGAATTCTCGCCCACCCGGGACTTAATTCGTGTCAAATGCCCGGGAGTCGCCCGGGGGGGGATGGGCACTCTTTAAATTGACTCATAAATTACAAACAGATCATTTCTTTTTTTCATTTTGAGTCTTACTGATCGCCAGAAGTTCTAACGTTTTCAGGGGACGTCACAGATGTTAAAACGACAAATGCAATATAATCCACCAGTTATTGTAATTTGTATTCATTTAAGCAGATATTGCACTGTGTTTAAGAGCAAAACAACGAGGTTTTTAATTGGAGAAAATTATCTTTTGAAGATTTTTGCACCTGCAGTATTCGAATCCATGTTTTTGATTTGGGGAGTTAAGTGTCATATGGGATTTCTTTTGGGAGTTTACGGTATTTCCGCATTTCTGTTTAAGCTGTGTGACCTTTCATCATTTATACACACCTCTGCCACATCTACAGCACTCAGCTCGTGTTTACTACTCATGCGAGGTGATTCAACTTCTTTCCATCTCCGCCATCTTTGCTCACGGGGTCGTTTCAAAGCTTTATTCTGCAATAAAACAGCCATTAATATCAGGCATTCGCAATAATTCAGAACTGCTCATATTTTTTCTCACTGAACTCAATTATGTCACAACCACTTTCATTTTTAGACAATACAGAAACGAGAATCAATTATACGCACAAAAAAATCTTTCTGATGACACAATGCAAGAAAAGTCAATTCCACGAACAGCAAACACACCTAATATTCTTACAGATAGCAAAAAAAACGAACCGATTATACGCACAGCAAAAATGCATTTCATATCTCTCAGATACTTCTTGAACCTAAAGTCTAATATAAGAAACATTTACTTTGTGCCTTATTTCCAAAAAACAAATGATTATGAAATAACCTCTGGCATCCAACAAATGACTTAACACGAACTCTAACAAACAAAAACCGATTAGCATTTACCGTTCAACACAATACGTATTGTAATAGTTCAGCTCAACTCCAAGTTCGGACTTCAACAACTGTCACGTTCAGTTTTTCATATTCAGTTGGAATTTATGTGCTTTAGCTTTAAATTATGAGGAAGTCGTTAAAATTGCTTACCACGTCATCCTCATCTTTCCAATCTCTGCGAACCTTCAGCAGCGACGTTGTAGGTAAACCTTTCGCAATGGAGTTCCCTCGCAGAGATTCATCACCAAGTCTTTGAAGTCCCGCTGACGAATGACCCTCGCTGCGAGCACTGTTTGACATACCCCCAGCCAACCTATCACCACCGAAAGGTGACGAACTTCTCGATCCAACGTGAGAGAAGTATTGCTTCAGACAGGCTTCTGAACAGAAAACATCTCCTCTGGTATCACCAGCCTGAACATTGACACTGTCAACCTTGTACTCTTCTGTACTCTTCTCTTCAACCAAACTCTTGCTGGAGTCCTGCTCACAATTACCACGCTCATCAGGATGGCGAGTAACACCGATTCCAATTATGAGAACGTCACAATGCCGACAGTACGGTCCGTCAGGTTTTTTCTGAGAAGCTTTTCCATCTCCTCGTGTCACATCGAAATGAGAAAATGGTACGGGTCCTTTGTTGAAGGAGTCTCGATTCAAAGAAGCTCTTGATCCGCCAGATAAAACGCTCCGATTCCTATGGGTAGACGAGTTACCTTTTGACGTTGATGGCTTCCACGAAGGTTCAATAACAATGTCCGACGGTCTCGGAGGTGAGCAACCAATCAAATCAGCCACTGATGCAACTCGCTCTGAAACTTGTTGCTCCGACGTTGGCGACAAAGTTAAAGTCACATTGATGTTGTCAAGATCAGCATCGAGTAGATTTTGTGAGCTCTGTTGAATGTCGGAATTTTGCATTGAATGTACATTTGCTGCTGAATGCGGTAACCTCATCTCCATAATTCGACTTTCAAGCTCACAAGATTTAGTCCTGTAGGCATCTGGGTATTGATTCAGATTCTCGCGTTTGATATTGGCTTCTGTAATCGGAGGAAAGGTAGGTGAATCCGTGCTTTCACGATGTAACTCGCGATTTAAAGCAGAATACCTGGGTGTTTGTGGTCTATTTACAGCATCAGATTCTGGAGACGATGATGCGACATACTGTACAGTTTCTGGCGACGGGGAAAGGGAGCTTGATAGCGAGCTTCTGCCTGATGCCATCATTGCTGCACTGCTGGTACCTGGTTCAACCAATGCTTCAAGGGCAGCGTTTGGGTTGATATTATCTGACAATGGAGGAGAAGGAATCGAGGCTGGAACTGTCTCCATTGGCTTTTCCATGTAGCAAGAACGCTTGTGCAGCACTTCTATACCCGAACGATTGACTTCTCTTACCCTTGCATACGAGCGACCAACCATGTTGAGAAGTTCAGACCGCCGCTGTGCAGAAACATCACCATTGATCACAAGCTTTCCATTTACAGAGTGTGGCGAGGGAGGAAGGGATGAAGGTGGCGTTGGGGGCTGGCCAAGAGCACCCTCCACCTCTGGAGTGGGATACTGGGCATAGACATCAACAATTCCATCAATGGTGGCCTTGCCTAAAGAACCTTTTAGCACACAATGTCCATTCAGAGGTGAGCTTCCATAGGGATGCATCAGAGCATGAGTCAGAATTAGTTTAGGCTCACACAAGGAAAGAGTAGCAGCAGACTTAATCATACCACTAAGCTCAGAAGCAACCTTGGATATGGATGCAGCCGGAACGTTCTCTGAGTTGTGCGACTTTGGTCGAGATAAGTTCATAAGTTTCTTCTTCTTCTGCTGTTCTTTCAAAAGCATTTTCTGCTGCCGTAGCTCCTTTTGTAGCTCGCGTTTTCGCCTTTGCTGCTCTTCATATTCTTTTCTTTTCCTTTCATATTCCTCTCTCCTCTGGTCTACCATCTGTTTTTTCAATTGGTCTTGTTCCAATTTGCTATCCTGTGCTGTAATTAACGATTTCCACTCCATTTGCATGGTTTCCGTATTCATCTTGTCCAATCTTTTCTTCTCCTCCTTCCTTTTCTTGTTTGCAGCTAGGGTGCCATCAGCCTTGGATGACTTCGGTCTTCCTGGTCCTTTGGAATCTTTACTTCTTGAAACTTTCTTTCGAACTGCTTCCAGTGGAATGCCTTGAAATTGCGATGGAAGTAACTGAGTGCCAATGGGCTGATCTGAGAGCACATCTTCCATGGTAATCACTGGTCTGGTTTCACTCGGATGTCCACCGACTGGCCGTTTAGAGCTGGCAACAGGCACACTTTCACGACTTAGATCTATTCCACCATCACGTGAAACTACAGGCCTAGTCAACCGAACACCTTCGTGTGCAACATTAATCACTTCTCCAGAATTTAAAAATGGAGATTTCGTCTGGCGTTGTTCAGGACTTGACCAAGCAGACTCGCCATCCATTTTACCTCTTCTTCTGTACTGTTCCGTGTTACTAGTGACGACAGATTTGGATTTTTCAGAATTTTGTTCATCAATGTCACTTCTTACAGAAAACCCGCCACTTGATCGAATGACATTATTTACTTGCACCTGTTGCTCAGAATTCCCAAATTCACCTGATGGAGCAATTTCAGTTGTTGGAGTCGTAACACGCGAGTCAGCCGGCGGCGAAGTGAGAGTCTGTTCATGACATTCCAATGAAATCGAGCTGGCCTGAGATTCAGGATCGTTTCTTTTAGGTGATGTTGGAGCAAAGTTTCCTGCTTCTGCATCTACCTCAGGCGGAGGAGTCTTCAACATGTTTTCTTCATCAAGTTCTAGTTCACCAGGTGGCAGGGAACTCTCTATTTCTTTACAAGCTTCTTCCTCACTTGCCATGTCTGCAACCATACATTCAAGTTTTTGCAAAGCATCAATGCCTCCAACGGCCACTTTCCCTGTTTCTGAAGAAGACACTTTCTCTTTATTGACATCCTCTGATTGAGGCTCTTTGGGTGTTGACTGTTCTATTTGGTTTTGATTTGTGGAGTTATGATCTTTGTCTTGCAGCAAAATGTCTTTTGATGCCAAAGAAACGTCGATGCTTCCCGAGTCACCAACTTTCTTCTGGGACAAAGGAAGTTGGCAACTCTGTCCATCACCTTGTATCGGTTGTTCTTGCCGACGGTCCACTCTAGATTGCGCAACACCCATTTCCTGAGACCTTATCAACATATCTCCAGCATTATTACTTCCCAATGTTGCACTGTCTAGTGACGGCTGCCAATGAGCAATGTCTCCCTTTAGTTGTGGACTTGCACTTGCAATCTCGAGATTCTGCGACGGTGTTGAGGGTGTCTGAGGAGTTGTAGGAGTTGTGGGTGTTGAGGGTGTTTTGGGTACTTTTGACGCCGTGTCTTTCTTTGACCCTCTCTTCTTGGTGATTTTAGCGCCTTTTGCCTTTGAAGGGACAGTAACTTTTTCTTGTCGCTGAATCTCCATGAACTCATCACTGAATGGATTGTTTGCATGAGCAATGTACTGCACTAATGGTGGTTTCTGATCAACCTGCTGCTGCATGTATTTCAAGTAATGATCAGGTGTTGGGAACATATGCTGAAAGCTGTCAGAACTAGTCACTGGGACTTGTTGATGAGCCCGAGGAAAACCCTGTGGTTGGTTTTGCATTTGTCCTTGTGGAAAGCCCTGGTGATGTTCATGAAGTTGATTTTGTGTATGGCTCTGCACATGGCCTTGTAGTTGGCTCTGTGGGTGGCTTTGTATAGGCCCTTGAAAGTGTTCTTGCTGTTGCCCTTGCGGGTGTGCCTGTGGTAATCCAGGAAGATGGCCTTGAGGATGTTGATGGCCGTGGGGGAACCCCTGTGGGTTGCCCAGTAATCCCTGTTGAGGCCTCTGTGGATGGCCGAGAGGCAAACCCTGCCGAGGATCCTGCAGATGACCTTGGGTTTGTACGCCCTGTACATAGCTCTGAGAGTGAGGTAGTGGTGGTGCATCTGCAGCGGTTATTCCCTGTGATTGAGGGTCACTTGGAGGATGCTGCGGAACCGCCTGTTGGAGAGGGGCTTGGAGCCCAGGCGCCAACTGCTGTGACTCGTGGAAGTTCTGGTAGGGGCCAACATGTTGTTGTGGTTGAGGGAGGGATGTCTCCGGTGCTTGAGGAGGAAGACTTGTTTGATGAGGGGTCATAACTTGACTGACAGCTGGATCTTGCTGCTGTCGAAGACGATGCGAAATCTCCATCTGCTGAAGTAACTGTTGTTGTAAGAGCTGTTGCTTCACCAGCATCTCGGGGTCAATATCTTGACTCTGAGATTTTTTGGGCCTCCTTCCCCTTGGTTTACTTTGGGGTTTTTGCGCTTGAGGCTGCTGGTTCAACCAGTCAGGGGGAACACCTTGCCCAGGTAAGGGGGATGCTTGGGGGGTGGGTGTATCTCTGCTCTTGCTTCTCCGTGGCTTGCGAACCTTCTGTTGAGAAATATTACAACTAAGGCAAGTTTCTGGGACAATATTGTTTGCGTAAAAACTCTCTTTTAGTAACTCTGCCAAAGCAATAGGCTTTGGTTCAACCAAAGATTGCTATTCTGTTGCACTACGTTTGCGTTTTTTCCCTAATAATTCCAACACTGATCTATCTTTTGAAACATTTGAAAAATATATAAGTACTTTATTATGAATATACCAAAAATCTTTCAAAATGCTGACTGTAATAAATGCAACGTGCGTAAAGTGGTAAAGAACAACTGTGTGCATTTTTCATTATTGCTTGCTGTATGTCTGTTGCATTGCGATTACTAAACAGCCCTCAGATTACACTAATCTCCTGTTTTCATCACATGATTCCATTGCATTTTCGTTTTACTATATTTTCCAAATTATTTAATAAAGCGTTAAGGCTTTATTGTTAGGATACGACTGCTACAGAAATTAAATTAAACATTATTTCTTAACATAAATACCTGTGGATTGGGGCTTTTAATAGGAGGTTTGCACTCAGAATTTGTTGGAACACCCTGCTGCTGCTGTTGCAAGACCTGATCTTTAGGGAAGCCCGGAGTCGGGTGTTGTCCCGGCTGCATCTGAAGCATTAGCTGCTGCTGTAGCATTTGCTGTTGGGGGTTAGACGAGCTGACCGGCATCATTCCTCCTTGCAACTGCTGCTGAAGAATCTGTATCTGCTGCCAACACTGAAAACAATGCAAATGCTGAATCGTTGAAATATACACGAGGTACTGATTAGAATTTTAGAAACAATCAAAGCACTTTGGCTAAACCTATATGCCCATTCCTGATGCACCATAGCCAGAGAATGCACCACACGGATCTGTTTCGTCTTTGACATAGAACAACTTTAGTTACCTCTAGTAATTGCTCAACACTAAACAATGGTTTTATCCAATAAAAGTTTTAAAGTCCTTATTTCCACTATTTTATCTAAGATTCACCAAATGTTGAAAGAAGACTTTCAAATTTTGATTTGTAAAACCATTTCCTTATTCTTAAATGGAAACTCGTGACCTGGCTCGACTGTAAAGCAATTTCCTTCCACAAACCTAAATAATACTTGTCTAACTTATTTACCTGGATCATCTGTTGCTGCAGCACTTGTGCTTGACGTTGAAGAGCTACGAGGCTCTGCCCGACAACAGTGTTCTGTCCTTGACTCTGTTGGAACTGCTGCTGCAAAGCTTGGTACTGCTGCATGTATACCGCTTGCTGTTGCTGCATCATGGAGAACTGATGACCGAGGCCCATCAGCTGCTGATGAACAACCTGCTGCTGTGGCTGGGACGCAGGAAGCATAACCTGACTTGCGCTCTTACCAGCTGGGGGCTGAGAAGGACGAATCTGTTGTGTTGGGGCAATTTCTGGCTTGTCTTCTTTCTTTTCTTCTGCAAATTTTTCCTTTTTCAAATCTACCGCTATTGGAGCATTTTCTGGTGTTTTCTCAACTAAAGCACTCTCAGGTTCCTTTTCTTTCTTTTCTGCACTGTTCTCATTTACTCCCGCAACATTGCCTTTCACCTCTGTCTGCTGTTGTAACATTTCCTCGCTTGAAGCAGTATGGTGTGAAACGCTAGCTTCAGGCGCTCTTGACAATTCAGTTGTTTCAGACGCAACCTTTTCGTGGCTATTATTCGTTTCTTCATCAAACTGCTTTGGTTTCTCCGATGCAACCACACTCGCCTTCTCCTTCTCAGAACCTTCTTCCTTCTTTTCTGCTTGTTCTTGTTCTTTTTGATTGTGAGATGCAGCTTCCGCGGTACCTTCCGTTTGATTTGAAGGGGGTTCCTTCGTAGCCAGTGCCACCGATTCCACTGCATCTAACTGAGCCCTTTCTTCTTCAGTTACCTGCTGTGCATCTTGACATTTTCCACTGTCCTGAGAAGTACTTTCCTGGGATCTAGGATCCTTTTTCGCATCTAAGCCAGAAATGCTACTGTGAGAGCCATCTTTCACTTGGGATACCTGGGAACTTTCAGCTTCATTTTCCCTGTTCGCCCTACTGACCTGCAAATATGCATCCTTGCTGTTCAGATCCTCCTGATGGTTTTTACTGGCTGGTGTAGAACACTCACTGCTCTTGGTTGCCATTTCTGTAGATCCTGTCCCTTCTTTCTCTGACTCTGCGTCAGGCTTTCTGGTAGCTGAGCTGGGGTGAGAGACGCCCTGTTGATCAGAAGATACCTTGCGTTGGTGCTGTTGCTGCTGTTGCTGCAAGAGCAATTGTTGTTGCTGCTGTAACTGCATTTGATACAACTGTTGCTGTTTCGTTGGATCCAGACCATAGAGTGCCATCTGCCCTTGCTGCAGCCCCGGTGGAATGCCTGGTGCTGGTGGTCTCAATGCAAATCTTTGATGTGGCAACTCTAACATTGGCCCAGGCTGCCCACTAAGCTGCCCTCCTTGTCTCTGTTGAAACTCTTGAACCACCTTATCATACTGTATGGCCTGTTGTCCAAGCCCTTGACGCTGTGCCAGCCGTCTTTGGTATTCCAGCATCATCTGCTGCTGCATAAGGTCTGGAAACTGAGGACGTATTTGAGTCAACTGCTGCATTGCCTGAGGGTTGGATGGGTCTACGACGCCTGGCATCATGCCTTGAACAAACTGGTGATGCAGAAGCTGTTGTTGAACCTGAGATTGGAGCTGCTGCTGTTTCTGTGCTTGTCGTTGTTTGTACAAGAACCTCAACCGTTCTTGGTGCTCCTCTTCACTTTCGATTTCAGGCATATCTTTTGGACTGACGAACTGGGGAGCCCTAGGCCTTGCAAACTGTGCTGTCTGGTGAGTAGGTGCCTGTACTGAGGGTGCAGAAACAGGTAATGCCGCTCCCGGCACAGAGCCAACCCCACCCTGTTGTTGCTGCTGCAGAAGCTGATGCTGCTGAACTTGCAGCTGGTATAGTTGCTGCTGCTGCTGTATTCGGAGCAGTTGTTCTCGGTGTTGCTGTTGAATCAGTTCAATTTGTTGGGGGTCATCATGGGGTAGGTTCTGTAAAGGAGGGATGGCGGGCTGCTGGATTGGTACTTGTGCTGGCTGCGAAGGTAATGGAGGAGGCGGTGGGGGTGCTGGTACCTGAGGTGCTGAATGAGGAGTGCTGATTTGAGGTCGCATCATTCCCACTGGCATTTGTTGCATGGACAGCTGAGGTGGCATAACAGGATGTTGTGCTTGGGACTGGGGTAGATGCTGAAGTGGCAGAGGTTGCTGTTGGTTGGACGGTGGACCAGAAATGGGTTGTGGCATCTGAGGAAGCACCTCCTCTTGTGTTGGGTGTGGCCATCCTCCACTCATATTGGACGAATTTGCATGCGGAACCTGGTCATCTGAATGTTGGAAACCCTGTAACGGCCCTTGGTGTTTGGGCTGTGGCATTGCTTCTGCCCCAACTTGGGAAGGTAACGAGGTCGGATCATGCTGCCAGTGGGACAAAGGCTGTCCTTGCTGTAAACGAGCGTCCTCAGTTCGCTGTTCTTGTGGAGTTTCCATATCAACACTGTGTTGGCGAAGCTGAAACGGACCCCTGTTATCTATTATGGGTGGCTGTTCAGGAATGCATTGTGTTTCTTGAGCTGAACTCTGGTTTTGATGACGAAATGGACCATGCTGAGAAACTGGAGGTGCGCTTGAAGCAACAGCATGCTGCTGTTGTTGCTCCAGTTCAAATTGTCTCTGCTGCCATGCTTGTTGCTGCTGTTGTCGCTGGAAGAGCTCCTGTGTTGCATACGACTGTTGTGGTTCTGTCGTGTCAGGAAATGGACTCTCATGGTGTTGTGTTGGTCCAAGCCACGGCTGACCTGGCGGCCCATGCTGCTCTTGTGGCTTCTGATGCCAAGATGTCTGACGTCTCAGTTCTGGTTGTGATTCCTTAACCAGCTGAGAAGGGACTCCTAACTCATGGCTCTGCTGTTGTTGGTGGGGAAGGGGATTTTGTTGCTGTTGACTCCAGATAGCACCCGAAGGCTGAGATACCTGCTCATTTGTCTTTTCTGGCCAGTTATGCCAAGATCTACTTTGCTCTTGGTGAGCCAAGTGGTCTTCACTAAGTCGGATAGTTCCATTATTCATTGGATTAGGCGGTGGTTGCAAAACTCTTAGCTGGTCCACATCAAGCTCAGTTCTCGAGAGAGGTCTGTTCCTATCGTTAATTTCTCTTGGTTGACTCGTAGTTTCTCTTGGCGAAATCGAAAGTGGCTCACTTGTTTGCTGCTCAACAGTGGGCTTATTTCTTTCAATGTTATCAGGTCTCGGAGTTCCAGCATTTCCTTGTGTGCTTGCATCACCTTCTTGCAACACAGTCAATACAGCTCCTTCTGGGGTCAAGTTTTCTCGTTCAGCTTCATTGTTCTCTCCCAATGTTCCTCCATCCTGCCGAGTGTTGGGCAGTGATGGTCGCCTAGCTGACTTCTTAACAACCACTTTCTTCTTGGTTTCCTCACACAAAGGCTTTGCTTTGGTCTGTTGAGTCCGCCGTAGCTCCTGCCTCATCAGGATATTTTCCTGCTGATGCTGCTGCGTTTGGCGCTGGTTTTCAAGTTGTCGTTTCTGTTGAAGAAGTTTCCACTGACGTTCTTTTTCTTGCTGAACACGCAGTCTTTCTTTTCGCAACTCTTTTTCTCTTTCCTTTTCTTCCTTAGACTTTGCTGCTTTACCACCAGTTTTCCTTCCTCGTCCTCCTTTCTCAGAACTGCCATCCGAAGTTGGCGTACCAGTCAAACGTGTAGCAGGCACAGCAACAGAAGACCCATATGGAAATTTTCCGGGGAATGTAGGAGTTGTTGGAGTTACTGGAGCCGGCGTCACTGGTGTCATAGGTGTGGCTGGAGATGCCGGGATGGCAGGAGTGCTTGGAGTCAAAGGGGCACTAGAAGGAAGGCATACATTTACGTAGTCTGGCAGTGAAGGAGGAGGCGGAGGAGTGGGTACTGACATCTGTCGTGCAGGGGCTGGGATCGCAGGGTAGGACTGCTTGGCGCAATCAGTTTCAGCTGGCTGTTGCTGTAGTTGACTTTGCAGCAGCTGCTGCTGGTCAAGCTCTTGTCTTAATTGATCTTGCTGTTGTTGCTCTTCGGCTTTTTTCTGTTCTTTTTCCTGTTCCCTTTTTTCCTTTTCTCTTTTCTCTGCTTCTGCCGCCAACTACAGAAAAAATTCACTCCATAAATCATCTTTCAAGCAACAGTCTAGTCTAGGGTTATGTAAATCCTAAACATGACATTTACCGTTCTCATTTCTCAATTCAGTTGTAACTACGTTACCAAATTGGTTGGAAAAAAGGTATATTCAAATCATCTCAACTGAATTAAATAGAAAATGGAAACATACCCTTTTCCCTTGGTCTTTCAACTTCACCCGGTTATCTCTTGCTCTGAGCTGTAAAGAACAAATGGAAACTGTCTCAACTTTTATTAATACTTATTTCATACAAAACCCTCAAGATCTGGAATGAAAGCTTAGATTAGTAGAAACTAAGATAAAGAAACAATAGATGCAGCCTAACTTTGCTTCAGTTTGAAATGCTGCCACAACAGAGTTTTCATGTTGATGGCCTTCAGAAGACATCTCGGTAGTGGTAACTGAGTAAAACACCTACCCTAAATGGTTCTCTCTGTTCCACTGACAGTTTTCTCCAGAGTCTTGCTATTGCACGGTAGCGATTTGTCCACTCTGAAAGAAAAGATTTCAAGATCGTGTCACTTCGCACCCCACAGGCTTATCAAAAACTAAGAGAAACAACTTCAAACACCAGCCAGATGTTTTTGAGCGTGTATATTCAAAGAATTGGTTTAATGGTGAAAATCTGCGGGTCTTGTCAAAAAGAAAACGAATCTAATGTTTCAATTAGTTAATTTCAAACAAACCAAGAAATTCAAAGATGCGCAGTGGGCAGTAACTGAAAGACTTAGGAACTTGTTATATTTATGGAGTTGCAACAAACTGAAGAAGACCTTGTTAAAATCAGTTAGAGGAACTGGTACGCTGAGACTATCAAGAGTTTTCAATAAACCAGTAGCAAATCCTTGTACCTCGAGACAGAAGACAATGGCTCACCTGGAAACTCTGCGCTCAAGTTTGGATGTTCTATGTTAGCATACAAAACCGGCGAAATGGTTGCCATAACACCAAGTTTCTCATCATCGTGCCACTTCTGCTGCTGTTTCTGCGGGTCAACTCTGGGGCTTGGCGGCCTTCTCCTCTCTTTTGGTAAGTCTTCTGTCAGCCCAAACTCATCCTGTATTGGAGGAAACATCCCTGGAGGACCTTCATGTCCGAATGGATACTGCTGCTGCTGGTGTGCTCCCATGCCTGCACCAGAGGGAAAACCTTCCATGCCATGCATTGGTTGACTGGCGGGTCTTCCACCTGGAAAAGGAGCATTTTCCTGGCTGGGTATGAACTCCCCATAGCCTTGTGTGGCTCTTTGCGGTGCTCCTTCAAACTGACCAGGGCGAATAGCACCTGCGGTAAAACCTTGCGTGTGCGCCCCTTGGTGATAAGGACCCATCGTTTGCTGCCCAGGAACATAAGTTGGAGGGTGGGTAATGCTTGACTCAGCGGATGTAACACGGTTGCCAACCTGATGGGCCGGATGTCCAGAGATAAACGGATCCTGTCTGCCACTCAAACCGGGTGCCACAACACTGGTATCCCTGTGGTTCAATTCAATTTCCAGGCCTGCAAAGATTTCCTCCACCTCATGGCCGTCTACGTGTGGCAAAGTATCAGTGGGACTGCATAGGAGATCCAGTACATTGTTCTGTTGTTGACGCGGTACCTGTGTACCACTCCAAGATGATCCTGACGTAACAGGCAACTCTTGACCGACATGGGATTGTGATATCTGGGCAGCTGTTTGTGAGTGCAACTGACTACTCTTTGGTACTGGCGCTTGAACTGCTGCAGCATAAAAACGAACACATTTTTAAAATAATGAAGCAAAACAATTCCAATTATTTTAAAACAGAGCAAAGGAACTGTAGCGCAATTCGGAAATGGGCTGTTCCAAGAAAAAAGGTTGTCAAGAATGCACTTGAACAAAACTCAAAGTGCACATATCTTATGTACTAAAAACCATGACACAACGCGAAGTTCATAACCGAATAGTTTGCTAGGTACGCCAGCAATAGGCTTCGCAATGATTGGACATCTGGCGTTTTTAAAAACTGGGTTTTGGTGAGTTTGTTTCTTAAGAATCAAAATGTACATAAATTACAGATTTTAAACTATCTGGGCAAATGGAAAATCTAATTCATAAACAAATCAACACGCACTAAAGAAATAAAGGTCTACGGACACTTAAGATAAAGAAATTCATAGGTTGTTGTCAAGCGAGTCAGGTAACTAAATTAATTAATTAACTAATCAGTAAATGAGGATGAAAACAAAATATGCTGAAAATATGCCAAGTTCTATTTAAAAAGCTACACAAACAGACACAAAATCAAACAACAATGGAAGAACTTAAGATCTTGTTTTGACATTCAGAACTCAAAACAGAACGCCCATTCACTGCCTTGGATGTGTTTGCTTACCCCGAGGTTGATGTTGTTGTGCCTGGGAGTGAGTATACACAGGGGCTTGCGACTGAGGCTGGGGCTGGGGCTGCGAACCATTCATCTCATCATCTGCAAACATATCCAGCGACGAGTACAATGCATCTGGATTGGGGATGTCTTCACTCAGGTTCAGTGCATCTGTTG
This sequence comes from Umimayanthus nakama, assembly GCA_027574985.1. Lineage (NCBI taxonomy): Eukaryota > Metazoa > Cnidaria > Anthozoa > Zoantharia > Parazoanthidae > Umimayanthus > Umimayanthus nakama. The sequence goes on along the minus strand of JAOBRG010336805.1, from coordinate 7,713 downwards.
GGAGCTGGTCGGCTGAGGACACGTGCCAACTGCAATGAAATCACGCGCAAAGCAGAAAACGTTATTCACCGAAGGGCATGTAATAAAGCTGGGGTTTGTTGTAAGCAAACTAGATTTTTTTTCGAACCTTTAAGGTTCGTCTTAACGGATCCCACATTGTCAAACAGCGTTGGCCCAACAGTGATCCAACAATAATCCAAAAAAACCGAACTGCATGTTCAAACGGATCCGGCATGAAGTGTCCAAAGTTAGACGATGTCGAATAAAACTGCTAGATCCGCTAATTTGATCCTTGAAATTGTCCTACTTCTACGAGTGTTTTCGTTTAGGAGTTAAAGTACGTTTTTCGCGTTTTCGCATTTATGCCAGTTTGTACGCGTTTGTGTTTGTGAACGTAAACGTTTTCTAATTTAGATTTCGTTGGTTCGTCCTTTCTCACATTTCATCTGTGTGTGAGTGCGGTTTTACATTACACCTAGAACTCAAAGACAAGACTGAACAACAAAATAGCAGGAAGCAGCTTTTTGATTTCTAAAATATAACATATCTTCAGATTATAAGTTATACAAGGGACACAACGGTACGTAGAACACTTAATCTACTGCACCGATCTTCACATTAAACGTCTCGTCCAAGGCCAAAAGAAGATGATAAAAAAATCTGTTGAAACAGAAGAACTGCTGCTTTTGGGCGAAAACATGGCTTCAGGGTACTCTAAAAGCCACTTGAATTCACTTTCAGCAAGCAAAAATTCGAAAAGACTGCTACCAAAATGACTGTAGCAAAGGATTTTAATGAGATCATTATCATTTGTCGTCTCTTCTTCAACTACAGCTACGAGCAACTGCGGTTGTTTCAGAACTTTCCTTATAACAATTAAACAGCATACCTGTCTTGGTTCTCAAGTCCGATATTGGCGTGGTGTTGTCCTGAACTGCTTTGATGTGGCTTTGTGGAGTATGGCTTTTGAGCCCCTTGTACATGAGGGCCCCGAGGATAGTGCTGTTCTGAATCCCGGCCAAGACCAGCTGGTCGTGATTCATAAGCTGATTGGGCACTTGGCTGTTGGTATGTGGCCTGGTCGTGTTGTGGTAATCGCTCTCCCTGGGCCGAATCTTCCCCAAATGGTTCCTGGGGAGGTTTATCTCCATCTTCAGATGGTGTCGAGGGCGCATCTCCATCATTACGTCGACCTTTTTTCTTGGAAATAGAGTCCAAAAGACTCTTACCAAAAAACGCTTCCTGTAAATAGTTTACGAAAAAAGAGCTGTCAAAAATACGTTCAACAACAAAAACATAGCAGTGCTAACTCCAGGGGGTAGCTATCTATGTATCTTCTTTTTTTTTGGGGGGGGGGGCACACAATCCTTCAAATCCTGACCATGTTTCAGACCGAAAAATCAATTTTCTTTTGATCACTTTCTCGATCATGCACAGAGCAAACTGAGAATTTTGCTGGCAGCCACAATACCTGATATGATATTCTGTGATAATTTTGAAGTCTTATCGTTTATACTCTTTCAGTAATTTTTGATCTTTTCCATTTCTTCACCCAATCTGTCATGTTTACAAACCGTGTGAGCCCGCCATTTGAAACCTTAACCTTGTTCTGCGGAAGAGTGAGAAAGCAGCCTATGATCTATTTCAGACCATAAATGCAGAAACTGATGCAATATAGTCTTTGTTTTACTCATGTTTTTTACCTGAAAACTACGAATGGACGACCTGCAAATATAAATCTCGGAGTAAAATAAGCAAACTTCATGATTCACAGATTCTGTGCGAAAACCACAACCCCTCCCCCTTCGCCCAGGTGCTAAGTACACAAAAATGTGTCTTCCACAAAACGATTGACAGAATGAAAAAAAAATCGAATGCAGGATTTTCAAAACAAATCATTCATCACCAAGTTGGAACACTACAGACTTCACTTATAAAACCACCGTAAGCAGGAAAATATTTTACAACACAAACCTGTAGCCAATCCGGATAGTTCTCTTCCAACAAACCATCCGTTTCCTGGCCAGTGGACCAACTGTCATTACTAGCGTTATCTGGTGGTGACCTCACAGATTCCTGTCGTTGGGTAAAGAAAGAACTTTGTTGAGACCTTAGCACATTGAAAGAAACCTCAGACAAAAAAGGGGCTAAAAAGAAAGAAATGAAGTTTACATTCCGATACTCGAATACAGTGTCTGTGATGGCGAAAGTTCTTTTTTACCACAAACGAGTTGCATTCCGTACAGGGTGAAAACAAAAGTTCAAGTTTTTTTTAACAATGTCGTTGCTACGAAAAAGTCCGGAGGTTAGAACAGGAAGGAGAAGTATGCAAAGTTTTTAATTTTTAACTACATTTTTTTATAGTTTAAAATTACAAGGGAGGATTTTAAAATACCTCCAAGTTGTTGATTGCTTTTAACTTCATTACAAATGGAACGTTTTATTCGCAGACTGTATGACACGGATAGCCTTGAATCAGCTAGCAATTTTTCTTGAGCAAAGCATGAAGTCGACATTTTAAATATATGCTGGTTTTTTTCTTAATGCCTGGACATGTTTTTTTCTATCAAACACTAGTTTCGTCTAAAACCAAATTTATTGTACTAATACTACCAAGAAAACCTTAAAGCCTAATATTACCTGGTGAGATTGGGTCTTTTTCAAACTCCCATACTTTCTCGGTGCAGTCAGAGGCCTTTGAATGCTCCTTTTCCAAGGCAGACCATGTGCTCCACCTCGCCCAACAAACTTCCTTGCCCCAGTCCCTCGTCCTGCAGCCACAAACCCTCCAACACCTGGCCGGTGTGCGTTTACACGAGAACGATTATATTTCGGTAATACACGAGACTTTTTATCGAGGTGTGTCACAAATTCACCTTCACTATAAGCGTCAGGAAACGCCATAAGGCAGTCCTCGGGCTTTTCTCTCTCGGGACTAAAAGGACCAACTTTCTTCTGGGGTGAGCCCTGTCCTGGGGCAAACTTTTTCGGTTTTATTTTGTTCTTTATCTTCGCTTTCCTTACTCGAGCTGAGATCTTAAGACTGTTCATTTGTCGGATTCCAGAATCGGTCAGAGCTACATTGTCCATAGGCGAGAACTGGGGAACTCCGAACCCAGTGAAGTGAGTCTTCAAAGTTGTCTCCACGACTCCACCATTGTTGTTCATCCTTTGACAAGGGTGAAGTGGTTTAGCATTGGGATCCAGTGAGCGACTGTCTGACATTTGGGGGTGGTAATGATGAAGAGCTGTAGCTCTTGGCGATGGAGGGCCTGCAGGAGGCAGTGGATAAGACATTAGTTGCAAAACGTCTGCAAGGTATTACCTTAACACGCTTGCAATATATATTTCTAGGGGACTTGCTAGAGCGCCTATACAACAAGGTTGCGCTGTTGTAATCAGACTAACGGGGATGAGTGATCATCAGTTACAAATAACTTTCTAAAAAATTGTGTAATGTTCATAGCGTTTGTCGTCAGAGTCAATGCAGGAAGTGACTTAACACTACAGCAACAGATTTTAAAAGATATACTCGTAGTTTGCACAAAGTGCAACATCACCATGAGACTGTTTGTTAAACACCAACATTCTCGTCTCTACAAAAACTTAGAACAAGGGTTAAAACAAAAAGTCAGTTCTCTTTAATTTGCTAAGAAAAAAACGAAATATTGCACCTTAGAAGGCGTTGTGTTCCACATGTAATATATCTTGAAACTAACACATCGTTGCGCGATAAGTTTGTGTAACCTTTGCAAAAAATTGAAAGAAATTTCTTTTTTCGCCATCTATTGCTTTAACTTATTGGGCACGACTTTTTTGGCTTCACAGCGTGTGTGCAACTAGCATCGTGCAACTTGTCTGTCGACGCTATGTATTGTTATACAGGTAAAAGAAATGATTTCACATTAAACAGGTATTTCATTTTGAAATTTTCCTCGTTACTTGTTAAGCTTGTCATTGACAAGCTCTAAATACATATCTGATCTCCTCCCACATCACAGAAGCTTCTTCACAAACCCTCGGCTCGTATCGTACCCGTGCTCTCCTTCCGTGCTGCGCCGGTCCTGTCAAACTCTACTCCTTATGACATTCGCAATTTCGTCACTACTATTACTCCTAGCGGAAACTAACAACTTGGTCCTTTTCATACAGCTTTTGTATTCAAACTTATCTTTAACGTTACAATTTGCTTTGTTTTGTTCTTCTTAAATTGATAATAATACGTTTAAAAACCATCGGCTGCAAAGCACTATAGAATTACCATTATGTGCGAACAGGGTTTCAATTGCCTAAGGTGCTAAGCCCAGAGGAAAGGAGGAAGGAGAAGCTAGACGGAGATGAATGTAACATACCACTAACACCGATTAATGGCTTGTTAGTCTTGGGCCGACAAAACAAGCAGTGATAGCCATTTTCCGAAGCCATCTCCAGTTCTTCTTCCCGCATTAAACCATCACACGAACCATGCAACCACCTACAGATGAACAAAACGGAAAAAGTTAACTATTGACCTGATACGCTACACTGAAATTATACGAACTTTCAACCCAGTACTGATAAGAAACACCGCATATTCCTACTGTTCAAGACAGCGAAAAAATGAGTGGAAACTTAATGGGTTTTCCAGTAATTGGTTCAAAAGTTAGAACAAACAACGCAAATCTTTTCTGACCTTCAAGACGAGCAAAGTCTTTGATCCAGTGATGGGCTTTCATCAACTTGTTCATAAGTCAGAACGAATAATACTATCGTTTCTACTCTCAACTGGTTTAAAACTGTTAGAACGAATAACAGCAATAAAATCTATCCTTCAAGACAAGTGAAATTAATAATAACAACTTGAAAAAGCGAGGACGTTCGCGGTGTTTGCGAAAGGGTCTTAAACAGGCAAAAGGTTGACAAAGTAGTTGCACTAGAGGCGCCAAACGAAATCTCAATGCAGTTATCTTTGTATGTCTTTCTTTGGAATCCACTTCCGCATTTATTCAGCGACGTTACGTTCTCAAAGTAAAACTCAAATAGAAGGTGCCTTGCTATTTTTGACAATTAAAAAGAAATGTACTCAATTAAATTTGTTATTTTTTATTACTTCTTATTCCCCCCCCTCCCTACAACCAACACTCCCACAGGCAAGATAAAATCCATAACACAGCTGTTAGTTCAACATAACATTTTGGGCTACCGTTACAAAAGACTCAACGAGCTCCCTAGAACCATACTGACTCATTACTTGACACATTAGGTACCTGTCGCACTTGATGCACTTGATCATGAGGTCGTTCTTGGCATACTTGATTTTACAGACCGGACAACCTGTGAGGCTGGCGCAAGGGCCACACTGAGTGTAGTTTGACATCCATTCAGAGCTGAAGCCAGGGTTTGTAGCATTGCAATCATAACAACACACACACCTAAGCACCAAACATAGCGGTTATCGTTAACACTCGTCCTGGAACACCTGTTTGCTTCACATTCTCAAGATCTCGAGGACTTTTTTGTTTATTCTTTTGCATCGAATGGGTCTAGTTTTCATACGTATTAACAGCCTTCATCAATAGCAACAATCACATAACACTGGCCATTATCCACATTGACAATAAAACAAAACTCAAAGAAAACAAGTGTCGGTCAAAAAAGTCAGTTACATTGTACAACTTCCAAACTTTGAAGACCATTAAAATGTTTAAACCAGAAGGTCTGTGAGAGAACTTGTGAGGCATGTTCACAACACTGTATCTTTAGTTCCAACGAATGGAAAGCTTACCATTTGCACTTCCAGCCACCTTGAGGCACATGCTCCAAGGGTGGGTCCAGACAATACGTGTGGTAACTTATGTCACAGTTGTCACAGAGGAGCAGCCTTGCCTCGTCACTCCCCTTGCCACACCCCTCGCACAGAGTGCAGTCAAGACACCTCCACCCCTTCGATAAGATTACTTTGTTCACCTAAAGTCAAAAAAGCGTCAAACGTCAGTACGTTCAAACACGCTAGAGTCAGCTGTCACCCGTTTTCAATAGAAACGTTAATTGTTAAGTAGTCAACAATTTATTTTTGGAGGGATGGGGGTGGTATCTTATTTATTGGTGCAAAATCTTTTTTCACTGGAATACTGCATGAGTTGTATTTTGTTAACACAGGGGGCGAATCTCAAAATATTAATCCTTCAAATCAAAAGTTTAATGATTAGTCCCGGTCGTCCACGTATCTACGCGGTTTCTAAAAATTCGGCTCTACACCATTCCTAACCCCCTCCCCAGCCCATCAAACTCCCTTCACTAAAAGCCATTAGCAATAAGCAGTCTATGCTTTCAGTTTACTCCTCAGTGCTACATATATCAGTAGAAATATAGTGTAACATTAATATGTTAGGGTGCGTTCGATTGATCCTACTCCGTTTTTTTTCTGGAATAAGATCAAATATACAGTTAAAAGTAATGACTGGGGTGAAACATATAGCTCGGTTGTGCCTTTCTTCTAACTTAGCAGGATTTTTGGCCAATAGGATTGAGCAAGAGTTCTACTCTGCTCATTCCGTTTCCGGAATAGAGTCAATCTCACACGCCCTAAATGTGTATTAGTGATGAAATAAAGTTGAAGTTGAAGTTGAAAAAAATTGAAGCAAGGTGAACAAGTCCGAACACAACGTCAATACATTTGATTCCAACGAATAAAAACCTTCTTGAAGCTTATCAGATCGTTTTGAAGCGTTCTACCAAAAAACAAAAGTCATCAAGAAAGCCTTGCGAATTGGTGTCGCCATTTTGGTTCATTTGCATAGTCTTCACAGTTCCATTCCCTTCATTTGAAATAGCAAATCAAAGTTTGTGGCGGTGTTATAAAAGCAAATCGTTCTCCTGAGATATGCAGCAAAATGTCACCTCGGATTCTGTTCCCGATGTGTTTTTCTTTACCTTCAGCCATTGGCAATACTGTTGGTGTTCACGACAGTAAGATACTTTGGCAATCTTGACAAATACTGTATGCTTTTACAAAAACATATAAGTATTAAAGTTATTATTATTATTATTAAACATGTTGAGAAACCAAACAGAGGTCAACCTGTGATTACATGTGATGATCAGCACACCTTGAATATAAGTAATAACAACGCGAAAAGCATAATGGGTGTACCAGACTCTTTTAACACTGTGTTGTATCAACATATGTCTTCACCTTGACTCCAACACAATACGGGTGATAACACTGTCCACACTGAGAACACACGATGAGTTGCCCTTCCGCGTCTCTACCAAAGCTTCCACAACACAAACACATGTCTTGTGTTTTAAGAAACTCGTCTGCGGCAGAAAACAGCACTGGTGTCGAGTGGAGTCCCTCAGTTTCAGTCTCTTCCTTTGCAGCTACTTCAGCTGTGTTGGCAGTGCCACTCTGAAACGAAAAGTATGTTTGTATGAGGTCATTTGATTTGCAACGTAGGACTTACATGTACTGTATCTCCCGTAATTGAGACCCCTGTAGCAGGTCTTCAGTCTCAAACATCCGTAAAAAAGCAAGAAAGGGACGCCTGCCTCTTTCCCTTCCAGTTGCCCCCGCTCCAATCACAACGAGAGATTTCCCAACGCCAAAGATATTGACGTTCTTGATTGTACATAAACACATCGAAAAACCGTATATTTAACATTTATTCCACGAACGCGCGTTGGATATGAGCTTTTAGATAGCGGACGAGGTGCGAAGCACCGAGTCGGCTA
>JAOBRG010336794.1:0-15008 GCA_027574985.1 Umimayanthus nakama | reverse complement strand
TCGCAACACATTTCATCGGAATGAAAATATCCATTTCTGGCAACTAGATTTTCTTATAGCTCTCACGTAATGTGCTAATACACGCATTTTCTATACAGTTTTAAGAAATCATACATTCATTCAACAAACTGCTTGGCGAGCATCCGGTCTGTTTATATTCAACGTACCTTCTAAAAATGTTCTGTCTGTAATTTGTAATTGCTCGGAGTGAGCGGAGCGAACGGAGAGCAAGTCTAATTTTGAGAAGAGGGGAGTTGATTCGAAGATTTTGGGGGTTTGGATCACATTTGGGACGATTCGGGACATTTGGAATTCCAGTTTTACGAAGACATTTCCGTTAGACGAATTCGTTTTGTTTTTTCGTAGCCGTGTTTTACGCCATGGCATTAGAAGCCGCAAGCCCGATTCTGTGATCGCCACAGGGAGACCTCTAACTGAGGTACTGCGGTTTCCCGATGCGCTACATTTCTCACCTCATGAAGTGAGTGGTCTGGTTTTGCTTTGTCACTTATTGTACGTGAGGTGATCATGTACATGACAGCTCGCGAAAGAAAATTCGCAGCACTGAAAAACAAGCTAATAGGATTATTCCATTTAAGGTTCTGAGTTTTTGAGCGGCAGATACAAAAGTTCTTCGATGAAAATTCTGGTTTATTTTCGTGTCGACCACCGTTGGCTACAAGTCACCGGCGGTGGCGACCTTGGACTTCGAGCAGAATGCTATATCGAGTTTTTGCTGGCTGTCTACCATCGACAAAACACTGGTACGCCCTAAATAATGAAATTTGTAGTGTTCGTTCTCAACGATTCTGTGAGAGTAAAGTTTTTGAGCTATTTCCTGAGGAAATAAAGAGCCTGCCTTTGGATGATCTTCGTGGAGAAAATGGCGCCAAAGTCCCAGCTCGTGTATTTAATTGCGGAAAGTCCAAAAACCACGTATATGTCGGTACGACGTTTGCCATTTTGGTGGCTTGTTTGAGAAGGAAAGATCCGGGGAATGCAGATCTGCTGAAGGACGCCAACTTCACCACGGTTATCAGCCAGATCGACTCGATGAACCTGGAGGAGTTGTTGGCCCGCCAAAAAAGACCGCCATTTCCTGAAACCCCGCCACAAACTCCACCAACCAGTCCGTCATCAAGCTCCCTGTACAGTTTGTTTCCGCCATCAACCTTCGACAACTGTAGTCCCGAAGTGAAGAAACGAAAAATCCGTGAGCGGTTGTTTGGCCTATACAATCTTATTGAGAGAGTCGCAACCGAGAATGGCGAGAGCCTGTCCATGGTGGTGTCGAAATACTGCTTGTTGGAAAGAGAAAGGCGGATCAAGGCCAGTGAAAAACCAAGCAGCATGATCCAAGAAGTTGTTTCGACAGTCTGCAGCGAGAAGGGTTTGGCACAGGGTTTTGACCAACTGATTGCGTCTGAAACGTGGAAATCCTTTGTTCAGACGCAAAAAGTACCTCATTGGCAACTACTTCTTTGCAAGCTGGAGACGCTGTTGAGCGACGACGGTTGGCAGAAAGTTTTAAACCGAACCAATATGGGTTTTAGAGGGGTAAGTTTTCACACTACTCTCCACTTTTGAATTTATTGTGTGTACATTTTAGTTCAAACATGGCGACTTTGAAATGTCCCACCCCCTTTGGTACAACTTCTATAAACATTTCCAATACTTCCTCATGTACGTGTTCAATCAATTCTCCTCAAGGCCCAATTACAACTAGGGATGACATTGAAAGCCAATGACAGAGCTTCCTATATGCATAAATTTGTGGACTTGATTTTTCAGCACATATATACCTTTTCAAATGTACTTCAAATTATATTCCTAATTTCAATTAATAGTTAGTGGGAACCTTGATTAGGCTTGAAACAGCAATTTTAAAATTTACAATATCTCATTTATGAGAAAAGGGGAACTTACCGTCATGCAAGATCAGTAAGTACTAAAATGTAATAGCAGTGGACAATCATTTCCTTTTTATGGTCCATTCAGAGTGTGCAGCAAATACTAAAATAAGATATAGTCAAGGCCTTGAAACTGACCGAAAACTTAATAAAAATAGATTTTTAGGTTAATAAAAACAATGTTTTCTAAAAGTGCTTGATCAGAATATATATTATTCAAAAATACTTTACTTCCAGTTGTAAGGATGGCATTTTCATAGTCTACCTGACTTCTGCAAGTACATACATATACCACCTTACACATGCATTTAGATTGGTTAAAAAAAATCCCTATACTTATTAACTTTATTATTTCATGCTTTAGGGTGTGCATGCTTTCCTGCTATTCAATTAGCAATAAAAAATTGGTATCTAAATGTCTCTATCCACTGGCTAGGCAGTTCTTTCAAACTATTATTTTTTTTCGTCAGAGTTGCACTTAAGTGATCACCATGTACCTTCCCACGTAATGTTTTGGTAAAATAGCTTCCAATACTCAGTCCACTTCAGGGAATATAGTAGCTGTTGTTTCATCCAAACTTTTAAAATTATGTATTTTGCCTGAAATCTGCAGACATTGGGATATTTCTGTCAAAGAACAACATCAAGGCCCTTCGATCCTTGGTGTTTCAAATAACAGAGGAGCTGATGGGTATCAGAATCATTCCAGATACAGACATCCCTGGGTACCAAGTGTCTTTAACTTCCATTATAGTCTGGTTAGCAAGACAACTGCGGTTACATGGCAAGTTGGATAACCATCTCCAACTTAACCTGAAACTGGATGGAAGGCCTTTTTTTGGTATGAATTGCTTGAAATAATGTTGCAGTAGATTTAATACTTTGTCTATTGTCCAGGGATGTTTTTACAACCATTCTTGAAGTTCGGCTAACTGCATGGCTTGTAATTTAATTCTTGACAAGAAAAGTTTTAAACAGTGAGCACCTCAAGTTACAACCTCCCAATCAAAAGCCAATTCAATACTTATTAAGCACCATGTGGACATACACACATACATGCATAACTATATATATAAACTTGATTTTACTAACTCAAAGTTTTGTTAATTTATAATTATAGTCTACAGTAACTAGAGTACCTTTGGTCAAATAATACCGTAAAACAAAAATACTAATAACAGTAGTTTTGATAATGGGTCATAGTTTTTATGTGAGCTAAAAATAAAATGAAACTACTCTTATTGGATTGTTTTTACTTTGTTTTATGGTGATTTGCCTGACATCAATATCCTGAAATTTTTTTAAAATCATTTTTAAAACTTCCTTTGAGTGACAACTGGTTTGTTTTTGTAGCAGTTTCTTTAGAATCATTTACAGGCTAGGACGATATACTGTACTGTACAGTAATAAGCTGATAGTTATTTTAAAGTTAAAAATTACCTTTTTCTGCTCTAACAAACTCAGGAAGAAGTCAGATCCTCGTTGGTTTAGTGCCTTTGGATGGACCTCTTTCAAATCAAAGTTGTAAGTCAGTATGGCCTTGGGCCATAGCCAACTGTAAGGAAAACAGGTAATTCTGTCTTCTTATTTACATAAATTTTGGCTTTAAACTGTACGTATACTGTATGTTCTACATGTATACAGTAATATACAGTAATAATCTGTAGCCATCTTCTTCCCTCAAAGACAGAGAAGGAGAACCTTAAATACATTATACTGTAACGGCTATAAAATCCCCGCCCTTTAATTGATAAGTTCCTTCTGGAGGGTAACAGTTTTAATTTAGTCCCCCCTCTAATAACCCTGCCCCCTTTTCACCATCATTAAAAAAACTGTAAGTGTTAAAACTGAAGGCACTAATTAAATATATGTATACTATGTTAAAAAACATTTTTTTCTTTTCTGTTTTTCTGTTTTTTATAGTGTTCATTATACATGTATAACGCAATAGCTGGTACTAACTGCGAAACATTTCAAACTCCATAGACATAAAGCAACTCTGTCTTTGTCCAAGAATTTTACATAAGCCTTTCCTCACTAATAAGCCCCCCATGCTCCAGAGGTCTTAATAAGATCCCTTGTGGCTTATTAGAGCTTTATGGTTTAATGGTATACTTATAGTTGTATATATACTACCATGTGCAGGTATTATTAAACATTATAAGTTATTAAGTACAATAAAAAAATTATCCAAGAGGTTAAAGACAGTAACTATATATGAAAATTAACAAAACTTTAACAATCTTGAACCTAATTAAAATGAGTTCTGGGTTTTTTAATTTCCCTTGTTCAACACAAAGTTAAATGTAAGCACTTAAGTGTTCTATTCATTGTCTCTATTCACACATTTAATGTCCATTGCTTCATTATTTGTTAATGAAATGAATAGTTGTGGTTGCATACAGTACTTATAATTTTGTCTTGTGCCAGGGTTTAAAATGACGTTCACAAAGTATGTCGAATTTTGTAGGTTGTTTAATAAAACAGAAAACATTTGCCAGCTGCTTTTCAAGCAATGATGTGTATGTTAATGTTATAACTTGGGTGTATTTCATCCGTTGAATCAGCTTACATGGCAATTTTGTTTTAAAAATGGGAGTATTTTGAGTAAACCTGCAGAAATGACCTCAGCTCACGAGCATAAATGAAAATAAAGTGCCATTCAGAAGCAAAATTATAGTTTTGATGTTCAACCATTACCACTACTGAATAAGTAAAAGCAGTTCAGCCGATGCCTTATGTTAAGTTAAAATGCGGAAACAAAAGTCGCCAGCAAGGTCCTAAAACTGCCGACTCTGGCGGCTATTTTAAACCCTGAGTGCTATTTGAGATTCTTGTAATTCTGGAAATTATCAACATTCATTGAATTATTTTGAAAAACTCTGTATCTGTCCATACATTTTTTCTTTAAAAATTTTCTACATTTTTTATCCCCTACCCCTCACTTCTCCAATTTCCAGTTATACAATGAAGCTTAGAGTTGTGCATGCTTTCATTGTTTTGAACTTTATTATAGCACACAGATATCATTTGATACCATTCTGATTTTTTTGACAAATTCATCACACATGCATGTATTTATGCTCTCTGATTGATCAATCTGGAATTGTTGTAGGGGTTGACTACAGGTGTTTCTTTAAAATTGGTTTTCAATTCTATATAGAACAAATCTAAAAAAGCTGGTGGCAGACTTAAACAAGCAGAAAGACCTTGTAAAGAAACATGGAGTCTCTGTCGATGGTATCAACATTAAAGTCACTTTCAAAGGTAATTAATTTTGTTATGTTATAGTAGTTACATAGTTCTTATATACAGTTTACACCATTTCTAGGTAAACATGCAGCTTCTGTTGGGCTGCCCAAATTAGTAATTAGTGAAAACAACAGTATATACTTATGCTCTTTTTTGTTTCAATGTTCACTGAAATGAGGGACTTTATTGGCCAGAACAACCAAACCAGATGAGATTAGCTAGGGTGAGAGCACTATTGCCTTATAGTTTATGTTTTCTGTTCGGGACATCTGGTAAGGACCAAAAGCTATTTTAGCAAAACAGTTGACGTACTGTATGTAGTTGATTGAATGTTACATGATTTGATTATAATATATTTATTATATTTCATGGTTACCAGTAACTCTTGATTTAAGTGCTCTCTATGAGATGCTGATCAAGGATGGCAATGAGAACTTCCGACTGGCGACAAAAGGAGTCAGCGTAGAATTCTGTTTTTTGTGTACTGCCATAAGGGTAAGATTGTAGATCCTAGACATTGAGTTCACCTGTGCATGTATAATTATGCAGCCAAGCAGGGCTACATTGAAGTTTTATAATTGCAACATTAAAACAACATGGACACAATATTATCTAGAGATTTTAATATTACCTAAAAGTTTTGTAAGTTTGCCTTCATGATTGCATACACTATAAGCAGTGCCCAGGTCACAAAGACAAAGGTATTTCAGTTTATTTCAAGTTTTAATTACAGTTAGATACAGTACTTGATTCTTTGAGCAGTGGTCACATTGGCAAACTCACAGCAAGTCTTTAATTGTTGCATTTATAAGACAATATGTACTTTGTTCAGTTCTGAAAACTGCACAATCCATGTAGAACATTTAATGTAACCTAAATTATATATGGAATTCAATTAATTACTTTGATTACAGAATTGCACTTGTGATCTTGGACAACACAGTGTTTGTCTGGAGCATTTCCTTATGACAAAAGCTAACATAGGAGGGTAAGTTAAGTTTAATAATGTCAAAATATATATACTATCTCAGCACTTGAAAGCTTTAATTATTAAGACAAAGTTACATGTTCTGGTAAAAAAAAACCTGTATCAGTTCAAAAAAATCTGCACCAGTTAAAAAATCTGTACCAGTTCAAATACAGTAACTTGAACTGGTACTGGTGCAGTACTTGTACATGTAAATCTAAAGTGTACCAAAGGACAAATTGAGCTGCAACGTACCACATATTAATGTAATAATTGAGTTTGTGGTTTTATATGTATAGTTATAAAATTGTTGTGATTTTGTTTTGTATATTACAGCATTTTTCCTTTTTTAAATTTCCATCACAGATTTAAAGGCATCAGGGATGACCTGACATTTCTGTTTGATGAAGAAATTACTTCCATCAACCTGTGTGCACTCCACAGTGAGCTCCGTAACACCGAACAACTAATTGCGCACATAGAATTGGTTCACTTGATGAATGTAATGAGGAACTCGCAAAGCATTGCCCGGAGAACAGTCCGAAACGTATCACAGTAAAGATGAAGGAAGGTCAAGAAACAGCTGTTGAAAAGCACAACATAAGTGTCTGTTCTTTTTCGGGTAAGTTAAGCTCAGTGTTAATTGAACCAGTGTTTTTGTTATGTACAGAGTACATAAGTTCAATTTATGTGGGGTTTAGTTTTTGCATTTTTGACAAGTTGTCAGTTGAAATGAGAAATTGCAGACCCGTAACAAAATGATTGTATAATTTTATTAGAATCATATACTGTACTACATACAGTATACCTATGTATCTCAGAAAAAATACTATACATGTAATACTGAGTACAAAAAAAGCGAGAGTTCTGCAGTGGGTGTTGATGCTACAATTCTTACATACTTGCAGTGTACAATGCATACTGTAAGTCTTGACAAACAATTGAAGAGCTCAGTGCAAAAATGGCCTAAGTGATGATTTTGGACCACCCTTCACGAAACTTTGAAACTATCTATCTTCCTGCTATGTTACAGTGACCAAAGGACTCATGTTAGGTAGCCAATACATTATTCTTGCAATACAAATAGAATTTCCGCCCAAAGAACACCAATTTAATTTACTTTTGACTGGGAAAGAAAAGCTTCCAAGAAAGCCAAGAATTTCCTATAATCTCTGCTGGGGGTAAAATCACTTCTGTCTGTTCTTACCCTTGCTGGATGGGACTTTAAAAATAAAGCACCATTAGCCTAGAAAACAGTACAGCTGTGAAAAAGCCCAAACTTCCCAGTATTTTAAAAAATCACCAAAAATTGTCACTTAGGCCGTTTTTGCACTGAGCTCTACAATAAATTATGTAAATCATTTTAGGTGGCTCAATAGTTTTGAATAAGAAAACACTAATGCTTTTCAAACCATGAAACCTCAGTCTAACAAAATTCTGCCATAACATTTTTACAAAACTTGGCAGGATAAATGCAAATTCATGAAGTGAAGACAGAGCTGCAGTTTTCAGATAAGGTCATAGTAAAAGAAAAGAAAAGTGCCATTGTTCTGTCCCTGCTTTTGTCATTAAAGTAAAATTTCTTTAGATTCTGTTATTGCAGTTTCATATATTTTTATAACATGAAAACTTATACGAAAGTAACAATAACTGGCAATTTGCAGCAATGAACATTATGTTTTATTTATTCAAACCTATTTAGCTACCAAGTAAGTTGCACATAGTGCAACACAATTTTTGTTTGAATGCACCAATTTAGAAAGTAATTTTATAAAGATAAATAATATGAAGCAAGTCATGTTCTCTCAGAGCCTGGTGAAGTATACAAATTCAGAATTATATTATAAAGTACTAACAATATATTCAATTTTTTAAGAAAAAGCTATCCTCAAAATTGACAAATATTCTTAAAGTGTATATATCACTTGTGGGTTTTTTTCATATTTAGAATCTTTTTAACGTTCTGATACATAGCAAAAAAAATGTTATGATCTGGAGTTTTCTTCGTGGTGCAATTGGCATTCAAATAGGTGATCCTTTACTTCCAGAATCAAAATGACCGCGCAAAAGGAGAACGGGTCCAAGTTGGATAATGTGACGTAGAAACCAGAATTCATACTTTGACTCTTCATTTGCTGGAGAAATGTCTTGTTTTGTGTTTCCTGACTTTTTGTATTATAAACAGCAGATGTAAAGAATGTCAGATCTTCCTCCAGCGATTGAAGATTCAAAGTATGACTTCTGTAATGACGTCACGGCCCAACTGGGACCATTCTTCCTTTTGTGCGGTCATTTTGAAACCAGAAGTAAGATTTCGCCTGCTTGAATGCTAATTGCGCCACGAAGAAAAATCCAAATCAAAAAATTCTTTCGCTATGTATATCAAAATGTTAGATGGGTTCTAAATATGAAAAAAACCCACAAGTTATATATACACTTTACTGCTTAGAAAAACTAATATAAAACTTTTTCTACATAAAATCTAATGGATAGTTTACCAAATTGACAATGCTTATAGAGATCGGGCCACCACTGGAGTTCAAATTCTCTGGTGAACCTCCCTTCTCCAGCATCAATTACCAAGAAACTTCTTGCTGTCACCCTCTTCCGTCCAATCTGCATTGCATCTGCTTTTGCAGATGCCAAGGCTTCTTGAGGGGTGGAATGCACCTTATCCACTATCTCCTCACCATTGGCAAATGCAACTCTCTCTTGTATTGCCACCTCTTTCTGCTCTCCAAAGAGTGCCTTCACTTGTTCCATGTCATATGTCTTGTATGAAAACCTGATTGCTTGAGTTGCAATCTTTGGTTGCCGCAGGTGCTTTCTTTGCTGCACTGAGTACAGCTCTATCTCCAATCGGTGAAGCATATGACTGAAGTACTCTGCTGGGGTTTGGTGTATGTCAATGTGAAACCACCGACCTATGGTTAAAATTTACAAAAAAGCTCTCATTGATCTGGTTATAATTATATTTTTGTCAAACTGCAGTAATATTTATTACTTAAGTGCACTTGCTTTGAGATTAGATGTCTATTGTACAGTGCTTACTGTCAAACTGCATAGTTTACATCACATGTTTCTGTTTCTGAATTTTGACCAGGGTAACTGGTTTTGTGGAGAACATGATAAACTTGAATGGAGAACATATTGGGCCCCTGGGAGAAAACTCACTGCTATACATGAACATATAAAGCTCATTAAAAAAATTGATTTTGTTTTTCCTGAAAATATCCTTACTCTCGCAAAAGATACTGTAGTTTTTCAAAAGTAAAACTTCTCTTCAAGTTCCATACATTTATTTATTTTAAGTTGGTTTTGTAGACGGTGGTTTGGTTTTAGATACATCTGAAGCTGTCTGGTTTCAAAGTTCACCATTTACGCATGTACACCCTGGTTTTGGAAATTCAAAATCAGTATTTTTTGGTGTTTGACAACTAATATTCTGATAGTTTGCGTGGGCTGCCTGTGCTCGTATGGTCTTTGTGCCCATTTTTTATTTAAAGGGACAAGTTTTGTTTTGGATGCTAGTGTTTTCCATTTTTTGTCAGTCTATAAAACCACTTTTGCCCATTCCGCTTTCGATATGTAGCAAAAAAGAACCAAACGATTTAAAAAATTTGTGCGATTTTAAATCAAATTCGGTTAGCTACGTTAACTGTTACTGGTAAGTCACTAAGTGTGAACGTTTATGCAACGGCAGTTTTGAACAACCTACAGTTATAGTATATTCCAAGGCAATCGTATTTTACCTTGGAATTTGGGGTTATGTGCACCATTAACCCTTTCAGCTAGACAAGATAACCACCTCAAGTATAGTTTTCTCTCATTTCCTCGCACTGGGAGGACAGCTGGCTTTGGTAGTTCTGCTTGCAACACCTCGCCTTCCACGTCTTTAAACCTCTGGTTTAGCAGAGCTGGAAAATTTCGGCAGCTGTGTTTCTCCTCTCTATGTCGTTGAAGACTTCTGCAGTTAGTAAACCGCCTGTTGCAATAATCGCAGTCGATTCTAAAAGCCATTGCACGAGTGACGAGACAAAACTAAGAAGATGTATCACCCAGGCATGTGTAGAAAGTTTGGCTCGACTTCGAACCATTGTGTGAGTACTTCCGGTGTCAGTTTTAAAACTCATCATGTGACTCCGGTTTGTCACGTTTCCTCATGTGACAGTGGCAAAAATAACTCTTTCTTTCTTGGTTTGTTGCACGTTTTCCCATTTCAGACAACGTGTCATTACCCTGTGTGTTAGATTCTTTGTTCGAGTCAGTTTCGGTTTCGGTTTATTACTCCCTTTGTTACACATATATGTTTACAATGAATAATTGAGCACCTTTTAATAAGTATAACGTAATATAATTTAATAACGAACTACACTTAGATGCATACATTAAAGGAGAAAACACAAGGCGAGGAGGTTCAAAAAGAAACCATTGGGCTTGTTTGGGCCATGACTTCCTGAATCAGTCGCATCCATATTTTAAAGTTTTACTTCTCAAGTGTTACTTAACATAAAGAAAAAAAGGCCCAAAAGATTTGATATAGAAAAACTTGAGCCGAAGCAAAAGAGGTCTGAAGGGAGGGGGGAGGGGTGTCAAAATCACGGAAAGACAAAGTATTGAAATGAAAGAGACAGAACTTCAAGGAGTCCAAGGAGATTTACGTACGTTTTTCGTCTTAGGTAACACTGAAAGGCGAATACTGAATAATATTGACGAGATTGTGAAGAAATCACTTCCTGTTGAGAAACTGGAGGCTCAGTATCAGGACCCGAGCACCGCCTATGACTGTCTCTATAACAAGATTGTATTCTGCGAGCAGCGCATCAAGGTACAGTCAAGAGATACCCTCCCCGATTGAATTACTGATCAATTACTGCGTGTTAGAAGGCAAGATGTGGTTACAAAGTTTCACAGTCCTGAATTTAAACTTTACACGAAATCTAATTATGTCCCCCTCATACTGAGAAATCACAAGTGAGAAGTTTAAATAGTATGCCTGTGTTATGCCAAGCTTATTCGATTAACCGTCAACAATTCGTGCTAACCGTTGATGGCGTTGCAAAGTTTTCGCTACTTATACTTTAAGCGTTTTGCTTAAGTACCCTGCCATTATTTTACAGTTAAAAGCTGTAACAACGGTTGCGGAGACAGAAACAGTAAGCGTTTCGTCAGTTTTGAAATTCATTTTAAAGAATTTCTCTTTAGTATTTACATCCAAATGTAATTTTTTCC
This sequence comes from Umimayanthus nakama, assembly GCA_027574985.1. Lineage (NCBI taxonomy): Eukaryota > Metazoa > Cnidaria > Anthozoa > Zoantharia > Parazoanthidae > Umimayanthus > Umimayanthus nakama. Next base: position 3,647 of record JAOBRG010336794.1, on the reverse strand, counting down.
TTTTTTTGTGCTTGACTTAATTTGCAGTACTATGAGGATATGTTTTCAAGCAACAAGTTCCTGAGGGATTATGGAACGGAAATCAAGGAAATAACTTTGGCAGGAACAGGTACAATGATATTTCGATTGAGTTTTTTTATCGTAGCTCAAAATTTGGTTAACATTTTATTATAGAATGCGTAAACCATAGTCCCAACCGCTATCCTTCGACATTTGAAAACAGAGCTTGAAATTTGAACTTCTTTTTTCCGTCTTACTACGATCAGGGAAAACGGAATTCTAACTTTCCAACTTCTATCATTGTTTTTCATTTTCCTAGGACTGTGAAAAACGGAATACCAAACTCCATTTTCGTTTTCCGACATAAGAAAACTGAGGAGTTCCAACTTTCATATCAGTTTTACGTTTTATTGTTATTTCTTTTAAAAAGCTGAAGCTGATATTCCAGCCCGTGTTGTGGTCTTTTTGTCAACCGGGGGAACGTCGGCACTTCCTTTCTTCGTGAGAAGTCTTGTTTATGCAGTCGGTATAGAATCGTTTCCCGCATCTACTAGGGTACTAGGCTACACGCATCTAATAGGTTATCTTTTTGGATAGCCGGTGATTTAAGTTTGCGACCGGGCTTCATTTTCAATAGGTTTTAGTTGATGTGTCAGGCTGCAGTTTTCACTTGCAATTATGATTAGTCGCTTTAATTCAGTTCAAGGCTATGAGAGGTTGATATGTACTTAATATATGATTTTCGAACTTCTGAATCATATAGTAGTTTTTATTTATTAACCATTCTTCACCCATTTCTCGATTCTGTTGGTTCTACAAGCTCACTGCTAGACAGTTAATACAATTCGGTTTTATTTCTGTTACACGTTTCAAGGCGACTATCTACACCAAGACATCATTGCATGCATTCAATTTGCGATTAGTGATGACGTTAAGGTTTTGGGTTTTTCAGAGGTAGCAAAGGAATTGGACAGATGTCTCACTGGTTGGAGAGATAGAGTGGATGGTCTGAAAGCAAAGATGTTTGAACCGTTCCCGAGTGGAAATTCAGATCTTGCATCGAAAACGAGGAAGCGAAAACGACCAGGTGCTTCTGCCAAGGCTTCTGCCAGAGGGAACAAAGCAAATGAACAGATACAAGCATTCACCGCTGAAATGATGCTCGACTTCTATCTAGAGGTAAATGCCATGAATGTTCGACAACTGTTATGTGACCAAGCTCATTTAGAGGTAAAACACAGCTGCGGCAACTGTGTGACAACTGTTGCTTTCAAATCGTGACCTAATTATGGGTCTTAATCTTGCAGAACAGATAAACTATTGTAACATTAAATTGAAACTGGGAAATTAGTCTGGACTAGTCAGGAGCCCGAACCGACGCTTGCAATGTTGTCGCTAATTGGCTAAATCAGCCATTTGTTTGGTTTTTGTTCTCCAGTTAACCCCGGTTACAGCAGTCTCGCAGTAGAATAAACTACTACAGTGTGTATACATATATCAGACCCAAATTTTTTGTGACATTCAAGTAAAATTTCGAAATGTTAACCAGCTAAGCTTTGGTAAAACACAGACGGCACAGCAAAAGTGATGCAAGTCCTATTGGCACATCCACTTTTAACTACATGGGAGGGGGATGGTGTTGCACCTGACTTCTCGTGAAAGTGATGTAACCCGCTTTAAATCTAAAAAGATATAGGTAAAAATAATCAGTTATAGGGAAAGTCCCGTTTAATCCGTTATTTTGGGGGCAACCCATTCAGTGCTTCGTAAATTTGAACGGACTGTCAAGGTACAATCTCAGTGTGTTTATACCACAATTAAAAAAGGAAAATTATTAAGGGTCAAGTCGAATAAAAGGTTATTTTATACCATATATGGCTCAAAAGTCAAGAAAACTGCTGTATGCCGTCAGTATGGTATGGACTGGCATTGCAAAGACCATGTAGGGAAAACAAAAGACATAGTAATACTTATCAGATTAGGGACCTTTTTCAGGGGTCGGGCAAGAGTGCTAACTATCTAATTACTTTTATTTGGTCTTTTTTATAGATCGATTTCGCATCAGCCTTTCAAGCTATCATTAAAATGTCCTGCAATTTTTCTTCATCTTTGTATTGTGCACCTTAATGATTTAAAAAAGGCATTGAAATAATTACAGAGTGCTGTTCCGAAATTTACATTAGTATGTGTTTTTTAAACAGGTGTTCACAAGATGGCATGACATCGCCGTTCTCATTCGTGACAAGGTTTTCGAAAAGGAAGAAGAACACCTGATTGACATCCTTGATGAGGTAAAATTGACAATGATAATAGAAGCCCACATATTATACACACATTTTATACGCACAATGTTTTGCTAAATTTACAGCTCAAATAGAAACACTTATATCGAGACTAGTTAGTTTATTTGCTGCTAGTCACACTTGCTTAATCTAATTTTGCTCATGATTTTCTTTTACAGTGCAAAGAATGGGGATTTCTATTAAGGGAGATGTTTGGCAACCAGCTAGGTACAGGAGACTATGCGCACCTTACAGTGGAGCACATATCGATGCTGCTGCGCATCTTCCGAAGTCTGAAGGATTATTCAAACCAGGGCTTTGAAGCTGCCCACAATCTTCAGCGAAGGATTTATTCAAAGGCCACTTCTCATGATCGGCATGGGCACACATCGTCAAGTAAGTTTTGTTACACTTAAATTGTACTACTGCTTTTTGTTATAACATAAATCATGAAGTTAGTAGTAGCAATAGCAGTAGCAGTATCGGAAATAGTAGTAGTAGTAGTAGTACTAGTAGTGGTGGTAGTGGTATTAGTAGTAGTAGTGGTGGTGGTGGTATTAGTAGTAGTAAAAGCAGTAGTAGTAGTAATAGTAGTAGTAGTAGTAGTAGTAGTAGTAGTAGTAATAGTAGTAATAGTAGTAGTAGTAGTAGTAGTAGTAGTAGTAGTAGTAATGTAATGGTAACGGGTATGGTGTTGAGGTCAGACCGGATATTGGATTTTAAACTATTACTATTCTTATTTCAGTTTGCCAAATGCTCAAGCATTTTTATGTCGAGAAGCTTCTGTTTCTTCGCCTTTGCTTCACAAACGCACTGGACAATAGAGGTAAGTATTAACGTCATAATATCCACGTTTAAATTTGACAACTTTATCCAGATAAAACCATTTGCCTTATGAGAACAAAGTAACTGAATTTTCCATTGTCAGCGTTTTAAAACGGCATTCTCCATTTACCCACAAGATAAAACAATTATTGGGTAATGTTTGGAACTTTGCCGATATCAGAATCAGGCTTTCATCAGACTTTTGTCAGGAGTTGCCCTTATTGCTTGGAAGGTCTTGATATTGTTTTCGTCTAGAGGAAGTTTGATGTTGGATCCGGATAAACAAGTTTGCTACGCTTAAAGCAACTGGAATGTTTCTATCTTTAATCAGTCTTAGTCAGACTTAATTTTGCTCACTATATGAAAAAATCGTACCACTTTCTCTTCAATTTTGGATATTTAGATATTTAAATTTTAAGCGATTTTATATTATGTTAATATTATTGTTATTGTTGTTTTATTTTTATTATTGCAGTATAAAACGTTTGGATGCATGTCCCTAAAAGAAACGTACATAGGGCGCGAACGTAGCCTATGCCG